>QAOC01037249.1:0-21093 GCA_003255005.1 Begonia fuchsioides | reverse complement strand
TTTTTTTTTCTAAATGAATATTCGAAGGTAGATTCAGTTTAAATCAAATTAGGAGACACTTTTTTAACAGGATAGCCAAGCGGCTCTGATAGAAAATGATATGATCTTAACCGATATGGATTGATTAGTGATCGAATGCGGAATATAAAAAAGTAAAGATAGAAAATGTAACTTTGACCCAAAGTCGGCGGACGTTTGAACCTTACCTTAGAAAAAGCTTAAGACCCAAAATAATAACGCAACTAAGAACCTTGGATAGGAAAGATGCCACAAATGAAAAGGTTCCATTTGATAGGTCAGAAACAACGCTGTTGCACTTGCAATGAAAGACCAAACAACATTGAAAAAGAAAAGTTCTCTCACAATATGATTCTCAAAACTCAAGTTGATTTCCAATAATAAATCTAATACATATTTATAGGACTCATTCATCACCTAATTTCTCCTCTTCCAACCTCACCAACTTTCTTACCCACTTTATCACCAACTTTCTTACCTACTTTCTTACCTAATTCCCTTATGACATGCAATATAGATCATAAATAATCCATTATGATACATAAGGTAAGTACATAATAGTACAAAACAATAACGTTATTTTTTATGTTGTCAAAAACAATAACGTCGTTACAATTGAGAAGTTCTTTGATATATATGCTTAGTTTTTCACCGAACTTCTTTGCTCATTCTTGTGTCATATTTCCTTCCATTGTTCATCCTATTGAATTTAATTCTTCCCCTTTGCTCTTTGTGATGTCCTCATCATTAAGGTTAATAAATTTTTTGGGGAAACTCACGGGTAAATTAGAAAATGGCTTGGAGGGTATTTTGGTGATCGGAGGGCTAAACCTAAAGGATTTTATTGGAAATGGAAGAAACAAGATTCACCTTGGAACAACTATAGCTTTTTCTAAGTTAAAAGGGAATGAGATAAGACCTGTCGTTCTTTAATGCTAATTAAATCTAGTTTCAGACCCTTGAATACTTGGAAAGGAAATAAATGAAATGGAAAATATGCAAAGTATTCGGAGGTTAGTGAATGGGTAAAAGGTTAGTTAACGGAGTTAAGAGTAAAAACGTGGGATAAAGGATGAGCTATGGGGATTTCACATTTATCCTACATCTAGAAGAGAGTGGCTAAAGATGTGCAGCAAGGCCTAGCTCTCCCTAGCTCCTAAGGGAAGTAAAAACCAACATATGAGCTCTCGGGGTCTTTGAATATTACTCACCAGAGAGGTTGAGGTTGAGTCTTAGAATTCAGAGGTTAGTGAATGGGTAAAGGTTAGTTAACGGAGTTAAGGGTAAAAACCTGGGATAAAGGATGAGCTATGTGGATTGCACATTTTTCCTACATCTGGAAGAGATTGGCTAAAGATGTGCAGCAAGGCCTAGCTCTTCCTAGCTCCTAAGGGAAGTAAAAACCAACAGATGAGCTCTCGGGGTCTTCGAATATTACTTACCAGAGAGGCTGAGTCTTGGTGGAAGAAAACCAACCAAGGAGAAAGATGCCAAATGGAGGGCTAAAAAAATTTAAACTTGTTGCAAAATGTCTTTGTGCGCTTTGATTAGTAACTCTAAACTTATTGTAAAATGTCTTAAAAGAGGATTTAAAACCACTCTTAAAATCGTGAGAAAAGGTGCCAAATGGAGGGCTAAAAAAACTTCACCAAATTAGGCAAACACACAAAAAGAAAGGAAAGCAAAGGATGGTTAACCAAAATCATACCTTGTGTGGCGAGGATAAACAGTGGTCTCACAATTTGGTCCCCTATAACCTCCCCTTTTGAGACAACCCAAAAAGTGAAAACCCAAGCAGTGCCCATGAAAAAAACACTAAACCCATGCAATACCCTAGCACTTAGGCTGATGGCTTAAAGCTTAAGGCATAGTGCTTACGGCTTAGGGCTTAGAGTGAACGACTTAAGGCTATTGGCCTAGTACTTAAGGGCATAGTGCATAAAGTTTTTGGCTTATGGCTAAAGGCATAGGACTTATGACTTAGTGATTTGGGCTTTTGACTTTATGCTTAGGACATAGAGCTTATGGATTAGAGCTAGGGTTGAAGGGCTTAGGGCTTAGGGATTTGGACTGAAGGCTTAGGGCTTAGTAAATAATGCTTTGAGCATTTTTATTTGTACTTACGGCTTTGGGATTCAAGCTTAAAACGTTGGGCTCTTGGCTTATGAATTAAGGCTTAAGAATTAGTGCTTAGGGCTCAGAGCTGAGGGCTTAAGACTAAGGAATCTCAAGATGTATTTCCTGAAGAAGTTCCAAATGGGTTACCTCCTTTAAGAGGAATCGAACACCAAATTGATTTTATGTCTAGGGGTTCAATAGCCAATAGACCGGCCTACCAAGCTAATCCTAAACAAACAAAAGGAATCCAAAAACAACTAGAGGAGCTAGTAAAGAAGAGAATTGGCAAATGTGTGTGGATTGTCAAGCTATCAACAAGATCACGATAAAGTATTGACATCATATTCCAAGGTTAGATGACATGCTTGATGAATTACATGGTTCAAGTTTATTTTCAAAAATAGATTTAAAGAATGGATATTACAAAATAGGGATGAAAGAAGGGGATGAATGGAACACCGATTTTAAAACTAAGTATGGTTAGGAGTTTCAATGGATTGGCAAGTTTTTATAGAAGGTTTGTTTGAGATTTTAGTACTATCGCGGCACCGTTGAATGATCTTGTTAAAAAACATGTTGAATTTAAATTGACCAAAATACATGAACAGACTTTCATCCTTCTAAAAGATAAGTTTACTAGTGCACCGTTACTTGTGTTACTTAATTTTGATCAAGTATTTGAAATTAAATGTGATGCGTCGGGAAAAGGTATTGGTTGTGTTTTGATGTAGGACTCCAAGTAAATTACTTACTTTAGTGAAAAACTTAATGAAGTTGCTTTAAATTATCCAACATATGACAAAGAGTTGTATGCTTTAGTGAGGACTCTACAAACATGGCAACATTATTTGTAGCCAAAAGAATTCATTATTCATTCTGACCATGAAAGTTTAAAGTGTTTGAAGTCATAAGGGAAATTACACAAAAAGGCATGCAAACTGGATGATGTTCATTGAAACCTTTCTATATGTTAGAAAGTACAAGAAATGTAAGGAAAATATTGTTGCTAATGAATTATCTAGTAGGTACGTACTTCTAACTTCCTTACAATCTAAATTGTTTTGATTTGAATTAGTTAAAGAATTAGGTGAAGTAGGTTTGGATTTTGGTGAAATTTGGACATTATGCAAAAAGATTGCATATTTAGATTATTATAGACATGATGGTTATTTGTTTAAAAAAGACAAACTTTGTATTCCTAAATGTTTATTGAGAGAACTATTTGTTACGAAAACTCATGCTGCAGGATTAATGAAACATTTTGGAGTGAGAAAAACCTTAAATGTTTTATGAGAGTACTTTTTGGCCAAAAATGAGACATGATCTGCAAGTAATTTGTGATAAATGTATAGAGTGTAGGGAAGCTAAATCAAAAATCAAATGACATGAAAAGTATACCCCGCTTCCAGTTCCTAGTCAAAATATGATTGATATTTTAATGGATTTGGTTATTGGTTTTCCAGAAACACAAAGTGGAAATGATAGTATTTTAGTAGTTATTGATAGGTTTAGTAAAATGACACATTTTATTGCATGCTCAAAAACTAATGATGCTACACATGTTGCTGATTTTTTCTTTGAAGAGATTATGCAGTTGCATGGCTTACCAAAAGCTATTGTGAGTGATGGAGATGTTAAATTTTTAAGTCACTTGTGGAGAACTTTGAGGAATAAAATAGGCGCTAAACTTTTATTTTTAACTGTAGTACAACCACAAACGGATGGACAAACTGAGGTAGTTAATAAAACACTATCTACTTTGTTAAAAGAAATTATTTTTAAGAATTTGAAACAATGAGAGAAGTTTCTACCACATGTTTAATTTGCATACAATAGAGTTATGCATTCAATTACTGATGTAGATCAAGTGGTGACACAAATCAATCCCAATAAGAAAGACCAATTGCAAGGAATTTGAGGCCCAATGACAAGGTCAAGAACCATGAAAATGCATGAAGCGCTATGTGGTTTAGTTGAAGAAAGACAACCTACAAGGAATTGAAGGCGTAGTGACAAGGCCAAGAACCAAGAAAATTCATGAAGCGCTATGTGGTTTAGTGGAGAAAAGATCAATTGCAAGGAATTTGTGGCCCAATGACAAGGTTAATGTAACGACCCGATTCTCGAGCCACCGCTTACTGCTGTTCTTACTTACTGACTTACTTACTTACTTTCTTTCTTGCTCTTTGGCGACCCGAGAACCGATCCGTTACATGATTTCTTACTTACTTACATTACTTTCAAAAGTGGAATACTTGTAAAACTTGTTTCTTTAATTTCTAAAAACTACTATCTTTAGTTCATAAAAACAGCTTACAAGGAAAACTGTCGAATAATAAAAACGTACATTTGAATTCCACCTTTAATCAAAATACATAAGCATTTAATAACTTAAAACATACAGGGAAGACAATTACTTCAACTTAAAATAGATTCACTTTCATAAACTTTTAATAACTTAAATCTACAACGGAAGAAAAATAGTTCAACTTACATTCATTTCATTTTCAAAACATTGGTAATCCATCAGACAAAAATAAGGGAATACATTTTAAGTACGTCTTCAAAACATTCAAAACATTTATGATATAACTTTGTGTGTGTCATACATCACTCCCCGTCGGTCATCACTCAATAAACTGTATAATTGGAACACTCTTCTGCTCTAACTCCTTGATCAGTCACTTGCACCCTTTCCTCCATTACATTCCCTACATTGCAAAGCCTAAACTATGAGCCTAAAGCTCAGTAAGAAGCATAACTATAAAATGCAATGCATGAGTATGCTATGTTGTTAAAACAATGCACAATTTCATTCATGTTTCTTAGGTTTCATATCTTCTTTATCTTTGGAAATATTATAGGATCTCAAGAACACTCCCTCCACCTACTTCAACTTCTACTGATTTTGTCCCACTTACTACTTGAAGTGCTCAAGCCTGTAATAACCATTTACTTTACTGTTTCTTATATTCAAGTTCTTAATTCATCGAAGACGAAACATAATTAGCGTCCCATACCACCAATTATATCTCGTTGACCTCCAACTACGTTGTAAAACCATGCATGAAAATAGAGGGCATTCACTGTTTGAACCCCAATTCGGTCGGCCCAACCTGTAAGGGTCGACCCATGTCGACAAAACAGAGACCATGTGTTTTTTTTTTATCTGAGAATTGGTCGACCCAACCTATAAAGGGGTCGACCGCAGCTCTTCCAAGTTTCTGTACGGTGACTTGCGACGTCCATAACTTTTTACACATAGCTTCAAATTGAGTGATTCCAACGGCTATAAATCACGCTAAGAGTTTAATCTAACTCTTATAAAGGACATAAACTCTAATTCCTACTACTTATCAACCGAATCTCCAAAACTCTAACTTTGTTCATACTTAACTTTTTTCTTACCTCTTAGCATGAAATCACTCATTTTTATCCACCAATTCAAACAATACTATCATTTTATCATCACTAAACTTAGAAGAACTTAAGAGGATATAAAAAATTACCTTGAACTTCAGTTTCTGCAAAAGCTTCAGAGTTTTCCACTTCCCTTCACTTTCTCACTCTTTTCTCGCATGATATCTCCTTTCTTTCTCAACCTCACTCTTCTCTTGAACAACGTGAGAGCTTCAGAGAAGATAGGGAAAATAAATCATGATGGGATGGAAATGGCAGACCATGCCTTCTTATCTCTTAATTAAACAAAATCAATCTTTCTTCTATATCCATCAATCAGGATTGTCCACGTTTTGGCTGACTTTTCAACTCAAATTGGGAATGTGTCGACCGCTCGTCTATTGTGTCAACCGAAAGTATTCCCGAGGGTTATTTGTGTCAACCGTTCGTCCGTTGTGTCAACCGAAGGAAGTTCCCTCGACACTTTTGTGTCAACTGCTTAGTCCTGGGGTCGACCGAAAGTGTTCTGGATGGTCCTATTGTGTCGACCCCTCCTAAATCCTGGGGTCGACCGATAAACAAAGAGTCGACCCCTCTTCAATCCTGGGGTTGACCGAAAGCATTACAATTGTGTCGACCCCTCCCTGATCTTGGGGTTCACCGAAAGCATTACAATTGTGTCGACCCCTCCCTGATCCTGGGGTAGACCGAAACTATTCATTGTGTCGAGCCCTCTTAAATCTTGGGGTCGACCAAAAGTTACTATTGTGTCGACCCCTCCTAAATCCTGGGGTCGACCAGATCTTACATGAAGGTCCTTTAGTATATTTACAACTTACTTCACTACTTTACTTAAACCTAGCAACCATCAAACAATGGACTTCAAACAAACACCAATCAAATCCAAACACTTGGGCCGGTGCACGGTGTGATACACCCCAAACAGAGTATCCTTATTCTAATTATTCATTATCGTAACCAATTGACGTGTTTCTAATTTTCCAACCTTTCCAAATAACTTTATCTCATATACCCCTTGAACATTTTTCTCTTTATCACCTTCAACTTACTAGTTCACTAATATCCACAATACCTTAATAACTCAAAATTTAACCAACATTCATCCAATAAAAAGAATGTTTAACACTTCAATCTTAAGGTCACAAATTCTAAAATAAAAATGAGGGTTGTTATAGTTAAGAACCAAGAAAATGCATGAAGCGCTATGTGGTTAACTGAAAAAAATCTAAATGAAAGAATCTATTTGACATCAAAACAAAACGCTTATTATGTTAAGTGTTAAAGAAGATATTAATATCATGCATGGTGGTCAAGAATAGAAGCCCAAGAGCCCAAGAAGGGACAGCTAAAAAGCTACTTAAATTCAAATTCTAAATTATTTTACAATCACGCCTGGGGGAGGGATTTATCTGCTGAGAAGAGTGGGAAAAAGGGAGGGAAAATTGAGGGCCAAAGGCATGCAACTTGCATGCTGGAAATTGAAATAAAATGAGGGAAAATTTGGACCAATGAGATTGCAAGACTGTGAAATCCACGTGGTCATGAATCTCTTCAGCCAATTTTCCCTTCTTCCTTGGCCCAAATTACCCTTCTCTCATCCGAAAATTCCTCATGCAAAAACCCCATGAGCATGCAAAAAAGATAACCAAAATGAACCTAGCCGAGAAACCCTCTCGGGTTCTCCAAATGTCCACGTAAAAATTCACGTAAAATTAATCTAAAAAATGCAATAAAATTCCTTCAATCATTAGAAAGGTTGATGAATTGATTCGTGGGATGATTGTGCATGATTGCATGTGACTCCAACTCGCCATGCAAGGTAAACTTCAATTGGGTTCGAGTGCAGGCTCGAATCCGGCGATCTCAGTTTTAGGTTGCAAACTCACCTCTTCTCCATGCAAAGTTATCACGTTTTTTGGCCTTGTTTGATCCTCCAAAGTTGGCTTAGAAATGTATAATTCTTCAATTAATTTTCCTACAAAATTACCAAACATATTAGAAAAATTCCGAGCTCGGGCTCGGGTGATTGCTCCACTTGGCATGCCAATCCATGGCATGTCATCCTCCCCGAGTTCTTGAGGAATTGACCTCAAATCCAGTGAAAAGTCATCTGCATCTTGTTCATCTTCGTCAAATCCAGCAAAGGTAGAAAGATCTTGAACATTAAATGTGGCTGAAATTCCATATTTGCCGGGTAACTCGAACTTGCATGTTCTTGGGTCGACTTCATTATCCCAAAAATTCTTCGGGGTTAAAGCCGCCTTAAGAGTGTGCCAACTTTGAAAAACTTCTAATTTGGAGTCATAAGATTCAATGTCCTTCCCCAAAACAACATTATTTCCATGGCTAAACACTTCAACAATCTGGTTTGTACTATACCACTGAATAACTAAATCAACATGAGTTTCATTATTCCATTTATAAACCATAGTATTTCCAATATATTCAGCAATGTATCCTTCTAAGTATTCATGGGAGCTAATGTGTATAATTATAGTAAAATCCCTGGAGCTATTAGTTAGCAAGAAAGGGTTTACTAACCAATCAGGGTGGGTGCTCTTGGGTGTCTTTGTAAACAACTCTCGCGCAGTCCGAAACAAATATAATCCTTGAAAGAACGCTATTAAGGCTCCTAAGAATCTCATCTGTTTATAATAGTTATCTATCTCTTCCTTATTGGCTCCTTTGATGAGAGACTTGAAAACTCCATTACTAGAATTGCCAAATTGTTCATCGCTTGAATGGTCCTCCAAGGTAAGAAGATCATAGTACTTCTTCTTAAAACTCATTTCAATGCATGGTCGGGAATTATGATTAACTTTGTAAATCTCCTTCATCCAATCATAAACAAAGAAATTAGTAAAGAGTTTGGGTAGAGAGACTAACCACCTTGAGAGTCTTTTGGAAATCACAACATATATAACTTTGTCTTTGTTTTCTTTGATCAGGACCCTTGAGTTCACTTGATATGGTGTTCCTTCTTCAGTAGAAAATGGCTTTTTCTTAATCAAAATTAAATTATTCTTAGATGAATTCTCCTTCCTTGTGACCTCATCTTTGGCCAATTGTTCAGGTTCAAGGGGAATTAGCTTGATGGATCGTCCACCAATTTTAAAGGAATATTGGTTTATAAAACAATCGTGCATAGCCTTCCGATCGAATTGCCATGTCTCCCGAGTAACAAATGGCTTGAACTCATGGGAACCACATCACACATCACTTGATCCTTGTAACTTCCAATGGAGAATCCGATGCATCCTTGCTTGGTAACCTTGAGGTTTTCCTTATCATTTATCAAACGTAATTTATAAGGCTTCGGGTGAAAGATAGTTTCAATTCCGAGTTTGTCAATTAACTCTTGGGAAGCCACATTAACACAACTTCCACCATCAATACTAATTGAGCATACCTTATCTCGGATTAGACATCTACTATGGAATAAACTTTCTCTTTGGAGTTCCTCTTCTTGGCTTTGAGTGGCAAGTAACCTTCGGATAACTAATAATAAGGGGCCTTCTTGTGCTCGGCATTCTTCCCCTTTGGATTCCAAGCTCATATTCAATTTTTCCTTCACTGAAAAATTCACTTGTTTCCTCTCTAATAACCATCACACATTTGTTATGGCATTGGGATGCAATATGCCCGAGACCAATGCACTTAAAACACTTGATCTCCCGTGTTCCGGTCCGGTTATTTTCTTCCATCGATTTAGGGTCACTATTCTTCTTTTGCAGCCAGGGTTTAATGTAAGGAATCATGTTCTCCGCCTTTGTACTAGGCTTAAAAGGAGCAATAGTTTTAGGACTAGCTTGACTCACTATTCCCTTGCCCTTTGTTTTTATTTGCCTCTCAACGTTCAAGGCAATTTGTATAACCGCATCCATAGAGTCGATCGGTTGCAACTCCACAATATCACTAATATCTCGGCGTAAGCCTCTGATAAACTGAGCTATGGTTATTGTAAATCACATCTAATTAGGAGAGTTTCAAATTCGGTAAGATATTCTTCAACCAAGAGAGATTCTTGTTTAAGTGATTGTAATTGAAGGAATAGTTCTTGTTTGTAATGAGCCGGTACAAATCTTCTCCTCATAATTGATTTCATCATTTGCCAACTATTAATACTTTCGTCACCATCACGTCTTCTCTGAATTTTCAAACTATCCCACCAAAGACTAGCATAACTAGTAAGTTCCAATGAGACAAGTTGTAATTTAAACTTCTCAGAATAATTATAGCATTCAAAGATCTTATCAACTTTCTTCATCTAATCAATAAACAAATCACCATTGCAAAATCCTCTGAAAGGAGGAATGGATATCTTAATATGCCTCATATCATCATCTCTGGAGTTGAGCTGATGCAGGTTATAATCATCATCCGACTCTTCAAATTTAAACTCTCGACATCTCCTTGAACCGTGATTCGGTCTTCTCCTTTGTGAATTATTCGGGGTAGTCCTCAAAAAAGGAGAAATGTGCTCCAACTTTTGTAAAACCGTATCAAATATTTTGTTGAGCTCATCAATTTGCCCTTGAAGGCTTGATTCAGGAAGGTTCAAATTCGGACATAGAAAGGATGGACTGACCGAGTGACTAGGATCAATCGGATCCCGGTTTGGTTTGTAATGGGAACCACTCCTTGTGGTCATTATTTAAACTTCAAATCACACAAAAACATAATACAAAAGAGGAAGGTGTGGAGGGATTTATGGCTCTGATACCAAATGACACAGAAATGAGGGGGTTTAGATTTATTATAATATACAAAAAATAGAATACTCACGGAAATGATCGGTCTGGTATAATCTATTATAATACATAAGGTAAGTACAAATTTAATTCTTCCCCTTTGCTCTTTGAGATCATCTATAAGAACCTCTGTAAAGATTTCCCTATTGGGATCTCTTTTAGTTGGACACTCGGTTTCTTTTAATATCAATGATACTTTCCAAGAATCTTTCACACCCACTTTCATCTATTGTTGAGCATTATTAGCTGATATAATCGTTATTTTCTTTGTACACTTTAATATGATCTTAACTCATAAGGATTGATCCGATTGAATGCAAAATATAAAAAAATTAACAATAGAAAATTAAACCTTGACTTGAAATTGACAGACGTTTGAACCTTAGCTTAGAAAGAGCTTAAGACCAATAACGCGACTAAGAACCTTGGATAGGAAAGACGCCACAAACAAAGGAATTCCATTTGATAAGTCAGAAATGACATTGCTGGACTTGCAATGAAAGACCAAACAACACGTTGAAACAGAGAAGTTCTCTTAGAATATGATTATCAAACTCAATTTGATCTCAAATGGTAAATCTAGTACAAATTTATAGTACCCATTCCTCACCTAATTTCACTTCTCCTAACTTCACCAACTTCCTCACCTACTTTCTCACCAACTTTCTTACATACTTTCTCACATACTTTATCACCTACTTCCCTTATGACTTGCAACATAGATTATAAATAATCTATTATAATACATAATAGTCTAATATATAATAATGTCATCTTGTTCCTTGTGCACTTGAATGAATGTCATTTATTTAAATATTTGATGTTGTCTAGAACAATAATTCAGTCACAATTAAGAAGTTCTTAGATATATATGCTTAGTCTTTCTTTGAACTTCTTTGCTCGAGCTCGTGTCATAGGTCTTTCCATGCTTGCGCCGGTTGCATTTAGTTCTTCTCCTTTGATCTTTGCAATGTTTTCTGCAGGCAAGAACTTATGTTGCAATCATAAAAACTTAAGCAAGAGTGACACAAAATAAGGATGGATTTAGGGAGAGGATTGGAGATTGGGTAGGGTTTGGTAAAAACCCGATAGTCCAGAAACAAGAACAAATTTGTGAGGGGGATAACTCAGCGATGAGATAAAGTTTATTGCTGAAATTTTGAGTGGAGCTTTGCGGAAAGTATAAGTAATGTACCTCAAAAAATGAGGGCAATCACTTTAACGGATCGGTCAGAATTTGATGGAACAGTAACCGCTGCGGTTTTTGGAAATGATGAGCGGCAGGGAAAATGAAATTACAAACGAAAATAAAGATAGATTTAAGAGCTTGAGAACTTCAACCCTACGTCCTTGAAGAAGGCTGGAGACTTTGAAGCTTTAGGAAATCTCCAGCTCGGAGGAAGAAAACTTTGCTAATCGACGGTTGCCGGAGGAATTCCGCCTACCGGTTGAAGTTGGAAATGCCCGTGAAGGGAGAAGCTCAAAAAAACACTTTAATTCAAATTCTAAATCGATGATTACAATCATGATAGGGAAGGTTTTAACAACAACAAAGAGAGGGAAAAAGAGAAGGAAATTTGGTGGTCAAAGTCATGCATGAAACATGCTAGAAATGAAGAAAATGAGGGAAATTTTGGACCAATGAGATTGCAAGGACGTGCAAGCCACGTTTCCTTGAATTTCTTCAGCCAATTTTCCCTTCTTTTTTGGCCCTAAATACCCTTCTTTCAGCCAATTAAACCCTTATGCAAAGCTCCATGCAAAGCATGCAAAATCCAAGCTAAAACCCTAGCTGAGGAACCCTCTCGGGTTCACTAAATGTTCAACGTCAAATTCACGTAAAATTTAACCTAAAAATGGAAGAAAATTCCTTCGCTCCAAGGAGATGTTGGTGAGTTGAGTCGTGGGTCAATTTATCACTTTTTCATGGGACTCCAACTCACCATGCAACGTGCATCTTCAACCAAGATTGGGCACGGGTTCGAATCCGGAGGTCTCAGGTTGAGGTTGCAATTCCACCTCATCTCCAAGCCAAGTTATCGCATACTTTTGTCTTTCTTGATCCTCAAAAGTTGGCTTAGAAATGTGTAAATCTTCAATTAGTTTTCCTGCAAAAATAACACACAAATTAGAAAATTCCAGAGCTCAGTCTTGGGTGAGTGCTCCGCTTGGAATGCCAAATCGTGGCATGTTATCCTCCCCGGGTTCTTGAGGATTTGACCTCAAATCCACTTGAAATTCTTCTCCATTTTGTTCCTCTTCATCAAATCCAGCAAGGGGAGAAGGATCTTGATCATCGTATGTGGCTAAAATACCATAATTGGCGAGTAACTCGAGCTTGCATGTATTTGGGTTGACTTTATTACCCCAAAAAATTCTTCATGTCCAAGGCATCTTTAAGAGTGTGCCAACCTTGAATAACTTCTATTTTTGAATCATAAGATTCTATGCCATTCACAACAACACCTTTCTTCCCATCGGAAAAAAATTCAATAACCCGGATTGTACTAAACAACCACATAATTAGTTCAAAACAAGTTTCAATATCCCAATTATAAACCATAGTATCCCCAATATAATCAGCAATGTATTCCTCCAAATATTCATTAGACCTAATGTGCATAAGTATTGTAAAATCTTTGGAGCCAATAGTTAACAAGAAAGAGATCACTAACCATTCATGGCGTGTGTACTTGGCTATCCTTTTAAATGACTCATGCGCATTCCGAACAAATATATCCCTTGGAAGTATTCTATTAAGGCTTCTAAGAACCTCACTCGATTATCATAGTTAGCTACCTCTTCCTCCTTGGTTCTTTTGATGAGTGGCTCGCAGACTCCTTCACTAGAGTTGCCAAATTGTCCATCATTGCTTGAATGGTCCTCCATAGTAAGAAGATCTTAATTCTTCTTCTTTAAGCTCAATTCAGTGCACGATCGGAAATCGTGATTAAATTTGTTGATTTCCTTCAACCAATCATAAACACAGTAATTAGTAAAGAGTTTGGGTAAAGAGACTAACCACCTTGAGAGTATTTCGGAAATCACAACACATATGACTTTGTCTTTGTTTTCTTCAATTGGGGGCTTTAAGTTAACTTGCTTGATTACTTGGATGTGCCCTTCACTTCGAATTTTAAGATAAAACTTTTTGATTCTTCATAACAAGTGTTCCTTCTTGAGTAGGAAAGGATTCCTCCTTGATCATAATCAAGTTATTCTTAGATAAATTCTCCTTCCTTGTGACCTCATCTTTGGCCACTTGTTCAGATTGAAGGGGGGCTATCTTGATAGATCGTCCACCAAATTTCAAAGAATATTGGTTTGTAAAACAATCATGCATAACCTTCCGATCGAATTGCCATGGCCTCCCGAGTTATAAATGACTTGAACTCATGGGAACCGCATCACACATCACTTTATCCTTGTAACTTTCAATGGAGAACTCAATGCACACTTGCTTGGTAACCTTGAGGTCTTCCTTATCATTTATCCAACGTAATTTATAAGGCCTCAGGTGAAGGGTGGTGTCCAACCCGAGTTTATCAATTAGTTATCGGGAAGCCACATTAGAACAACTTCCACCATCAATAATGAATGAGCATACCTTATCTTGAAATAGACATCTACTATGGAGTAAGCTTTCTCTTTGGCGTTCCTCTTGTCGGTTTTGAGTAGTAAGCATCCTCCGGATAACCAACAATAAGGGACCTTCTTGTGCGCGGCAAACTTCCTCTTCGGATTCCAAGCTCATATTCGATTCTTCCTTCACTTCATCTTCACTAAAACATTCATTTTTTTCCTCTCTAATAACCATCACACGTTTGTTAGGGCATTGGGAAGCGATATGCCCAAGACCAAAACACTTGAAACACTTGATCTCCCGTGTCCGGGTCCGGTTATTTTCTTCTATCGGTTTCGGGTCACTATCCTTCTTTTGCAGCCATGGTTGAACATAAGGGGACATGTTATCCACCTTTGTATTAGGCTTAAAAGGAGCAATAGTTTTAGGATTAGCTTGGCTCACTATTCTCTTGCCCTTTCTTTTTATTTGCCTCTCCACTTTCAATGCAATTTGTATAACCGCATCCATAGAATCGATCGGTTGCAACTCCACATCACTAATGTCTTGGTGTAAGCCTCTAATAAACCGTGCTATAAGTTATTCATCTGGTTCTTAAACATCACATCTGATTCAGAGAGTCTCAAATTTGGTAAGATATTCTTCAACCGAGAGAGATTCTTGTTTAAGTTATTGCAATTAAAGGAATAGTTCTTTTTTGTAATGAGCCGGTACAAATCTTCTCCTCATAATCGATTTCATAATTTTCCAACTATTAATACTTTCGTCACCATCACGTCTTCTCTGAATTGTCAAACTATCCCACCAAAGACTAGCATAACTAGTAAGTTTCAATGAGACAAGTTGTAATTTAAACTTCTCGGAATAGTTATAGCATTCAAAGATCTCATCAACTTTCTCCTTCCAATCAATAAACAAATCACCATTGCAAGATACATTGAAAGAAGGAATGGATACCTTAATATGCCTCATATCATCATCTCTTGAGTTGAGCTCATGGAGGTTATAATCATCATCCGACTCTTTGGATTTAAACTCTCGACATCTCCTCGAATCGTGATTCGGTCTTCTCCTTGGTGAATTGTTCGAGGTAGTCCTCAAAGAAGGAGAAATGTGCTCCAACTTTTGTAAAACCATATCATATCTTTTGTTGAGCTCATCAATTTTCCCATGGAAGCTTGATTCGGGAAGAGTCGGATTTAGATATAGGAAAGATGGACTAGTCGGGCGACTAGGATCAATCAGATCCCGGTTTGGTTTGTAATGTGAACCACTCCTTGTGGTCATTCTTTAAACTTCAAATCACACAAAAACAGAGGGGAAGAGCAAGGCGGAGAGGGATTTATGTCTCTGATACCAAGTGACACGGAATCGGGATGGATTTAGGGAGAGGGTTGGAGATCGGGTAGGGTTTGTGAAAAACTCGATAGTCCATAAACGAGAACAAATTTGGGAGAGGAAAAACTCAGCGATGAGATCGAGTTTATGGCTGAAAGTTCGAGTGCAGCTTTGGGCATAGGTTAAGTAATGTACCTCCAAAAATGAGGGCAATCATTTGGACGAATTGTTTGGAATTTGATGGAACAGAAACCGGGGTCTGCAGGTTTCTGAAAATGATGAGCGGTGGAGAAAATGAAATTACAAACGAAAATAAAAATGGATTGAAGAGCTTGTGACCTTCAACCACCCCCTACGTCCTTGAAGAAGGCTGGAGACTTTGAAGCTTTAGGAAATCTCTAGCTCGGATGAAGAAAACCTTGCGAAACCAATAGTTATCGGAGGAATTCCGGCTACCGGTTGAAGTTTGAAATGCCCGTGAAGGGAGAAGCTCAAAAAGAAAATTTAATTCAAATTCCAAATTGATGATTTCAATCATGCGAGGGAAGGTTTTAATAGCAACAAAGAGGGGGAAAAAGAGAAGGAAATTTTGTGGCCAAAGTTATGCATGAAGCATGCTAGAAATGAAGAAAATGAGGGAAATTTTGGACCAATGAGATTGCAAGGACGTGCAAGCCACGTTTCCTTGAATCTCTTCAGCCAATTTTCCCTTCTTTCTTGGCCCTAAATACCCTTCTTTCAGCCAATTAAACCCTTATGCAAAGCTCCATGCAAAATCGAAGCTAAAACCCTAGTCGAGAAACCCTCTCAGGTCCTCTAAATGTTCAACGTCAAATTCACGTAAAATTTAACCTAAAAATGCAAGAAAATTCCTTCACTCCATGGAGATGTTGGTGAGTTGAGTCGTGGGTCAATTTATCACTTTTGCATGAGACTCCAACTCGCCATGCAACATGCATCTTCAACCGGGATCGCGCGCTGGTTTGGATCTGGAGGTCTCGGGTTGAGGTTGAAATTCTGCCTCATCTCCAAGCCAAGATATTGCATACTTTGGTCTTTCTTGATTTTCCAAAGTTTGCTTAGAAATGTGCAATTCTTCAATTAATTTTCCTACAAAAATAACTCACAAATTAGAAAATTCCCGAGCTCGGGCTCGGGTGAGTGCTCCGCTTTGAATGCCAAACCGTGGCATGTCAAAGACCTTCCACGATTGAAGAATACGTCACTAAGTTTGAAACTTTGAAGATAAGATGTGGATTGGTAGAACCCAAAGTGTTGGTACTTGCACGGTTTGAAAAAGCCACAAGAAGGACATTTGAGATATTGTGCAATTACAAGTTTTTGAGTCAACAAAAACTTTAGTCCAATTAGCTTTGAAAGTGGAGAGGCAAATGGGAAAAATGGGAAAAGAAGTCAGCAGCAGATCTGCTCATAAGTCAAAAACTTCGTTCAAACCTGCACCAAAGATTAAAAAAATTCGCAATTTGCAAGTAATTGGCCATCAAATTAATAGGCATATAGCTTCACAATGCCCCAATAAAAGAGTTATGTTGTTTCGTGAAGATAATTAAGAAGTTGCTACTGAAGATGAAGAAGTAAAGATGTTGGTTGAGGAAAAGCAGCTAATTGAAGAAGCTTGACGAGCACAAGAGGGATCCATCTCGGTAATATGAAGAGTTTTGACCACTTAAGCCGTAGGTGAGTACATGCAGCGAGAATATATTTTTTATAGTCGGATACTTTTTGATGCAGTGCTGATGAGTGCCGGTCATTTGCTTCTACGGATGCCATTATATTTTGGTCAGAAAGTTGTTCATTATATCAAAGTTTTAAAAGGGAGAAGGTATCCACTACAAATCTATTTATTTCAAAAGAATTGAAAAATTTGTTTTGAGTGGTAACCAGTAATCCTACAATTGGTTAGGAAGAGGATGGAAAAACTTAACACTTGTCCAAAGGAGATCTAAGAACTATTGAGAAAGTTTAAAGATGTATTTCTAGAAGAGTTACCGACTGGAATACCTCTTTTTAGAGGGATTGAGCACCAAGTTGACTTCTAGCCATGGGCTATCTTGTCAAATAAGCCCACTTATATCTTCAAACTTTCTTAATATTTCTCGGATCTCTTTGGACAAGTGGTGTTATAACGTTCCTTCTAGCTCAAAAAATGTTCTTCATTTTTTTGACTTGCAGCAGAAAACATTTTCTTATCAAAATTGTTTAAGGCAAACGTCAGAACTAAATTTTCTTAAAACATATTTACAACATGTTAAGTCCCTTAAACTATTCAAAACTATATATACGAATTTGAAAACTTCTTTTCCTAACCATTAAGTAAAAAATTTCTTTTTTTTATTATAGGTCTTTCTTTCCTTTAATTTATATACATCCTCATCAATGGAGCTTCCTGACAAGGAATGAGAGACCACAAACTTGAGTCTAATTAAGGAGATAGCCAACCTGATTTCAAGAATTGAGAGACAACAAACTTGAGTCCAGCTAACAAGACCGTCAACTTAAACCCCTTCCCAATAGTATTTACATAACTTTCTCTTTCTTTCATTCTTTTATCCTTCTTTTTTGTTGGTTATCCAAGGTCAACCCAAAACAACGATTTTCATATTATGTTTCATATGAAACATCATGCATGTGAATATTTCGTAACTTTCTAACAAACATGATGCATAAGATGCTCGTGAACATGCTCGGTATGAATGTATGAAGTAGTTAAATAACGTTCATAATACTAAAACAACAATTCATCATATCATAAACCAAATCATGCTTTTCTACATCATTTTATATGTGTATTTCATCTTGACATACAAAGTACAAAGAAACATATTAAAACAAATTCCTATTGTTCTACGATGTAGACCCAATTGAGGGAAAAACACACATAATACTACTTACCTTGCTTATCATTAGTAAGTCTTTCTAGTAGTAGGTACAATTGTGAATCACAGTCACCTCAATTACCTAAGATCATTCACATTTTAAGAACAATGCCATGTTTTGAGATAACTTCAAAATATCATAAGTTGTTTTATATATCAGGAAATGCTATGATTCTAAAGCTCATATTTCACTCAAGGTTTCTAATTTGACGTGCTAAAAGATCTAGGACATTGGATTTGTCCAACCTACACTTTAGACACAAAATCGGATATTGCATAGAATTGATAATTTTGTGGTAACTTTGATGAAATATGCACAACCTCTTCTGATTCCAGATTTCCATCATTCATAAAGATATATATGATATTCCAATGTGATTAGTTAACTAGTAAATAGAACAATAGAGTAAAATTTCTAATTTTTGTGTACCACTCACAAACAACTTGCAAAACAATTAATAATTTAACAATTCTATAATTCTCATTTATCCTTAATGTAATCATGTGAATAACCACAATCACTCTAAAAAATGCAATATAAAATAATACCTCTTGATTCATAACTCAATATACTCCTCTTCATGAGAGGAATACTTCTTCTAAAAGGATTGGAGTCTAATTTTAACTTTCCCCCCTCAGTCTTCACTTTCTCTCTCTCAAACTCTTTTCTAAAAAATTTTCGATCTTTTTCACCCCCTCTCTCTCTTCTGCATAAAAAAGGCTGATAATCAGTCATTCTCCAATATTTCTAGATGGTTCATGGGGTAAAAATACCGTTGTTCCAAATTTATCTATTAAGTTTTACCATTACAAGCTCATTTAATTCCTAAAATACCTTAATCATTATTATTTTAATCATACTTAGCTTAACTAATTAATTCACTTTAACACTAACCTAATCCTTAGGATTAGACTCATTAATCATTATTAGCAAAACCATAATAACCTTATAATTATCACTAATTATGCATTGATCATGATTGACTCTTCCCAGTTTTCGTATACTAACTTGCGACGTCCATAAATTTTTCGACGTAGCTCCTAATTGAGTGATTCGAACGGCTATAAATAAATCTAAAAGTCTACTTTAACTCATATTAAGGATATAAACTCAAATTCATGCTACAATTCGACCTAATCTCGAAACCCTAATCTTGCGCATAATTAACCGATTTCCTAACAACCTACATGAAATCCTTCATTTTTATCCTTCAATTCAACCAATACCATCATCTTATCCTTACTGAACCTAAGATAAACTCAGAGGATAGTTATAATACCTTGAACTTCAGCCTTCACGAATTTACTTGGGATTTTGTATTTCACCTCTCTTGAAATAACTCACTCACTCACTCAAAGACGCCTAAACTCACCCTTTTTCTTTCTCAACACTTCTCTTCTTTGACTAATCTCAATCTCCTTTGAGCTTAGATCAACAAAACGGGAGGGAATGGAAGAGGGTTCGTGGCTGGGAGAAAGATATGGCAGCCCATGCCTTTTATGTCCTTTATTAACCATATACAATATTTCCTTCAAGTCCACCAATGAAAACTCTACCTGTTTTAGCTGACTTTTCAACCATTTACTTTACTTTACTGTTCTGATATTCAAGTTCTTAATTCATCAGAGACGAAACAGAATTGGCGTCCCATACCACCAATCATATCTCGTTTACCTCCAACTACATTGTAAAACCATGCATGAAAATAGTTCGTAGACATTTTGTAAAACTATTATGCATGACCATATGAACATGAAAACATCACTTAATCACATCACATAACATGAAAATAAGCATTCATCGCCAAACATGTCATCCAACAAACATGCAGCACACATCAAACAACCATCCTAATCTTTGCAATGTAGTCCCACTTAAGGGCCAAATAATCTTAATGCTAACTTACCTTAGCTGCTAGGTTGAGTTCATCCACTTGAGTCTCCTTCTTAATCCAATCGATGGCTTAAACCTATAAATCATATTCGGATCAGAATTTGCATAAAGTCTTAACTTTTTGTTCCAACTTTGAACATCTATAAATTCCTCTATATTGATCCATTCCTGATGATTAAGGTGTCAAACTGTTCCTTAAGGAGTCTACTATAACTTCTTAAAGGACACCAATTTCAGAAAACTAACGCATGTCGACTTACGTGGACAAAACAGAGGGCATTCACTGTTTGAACAGTGATTGGCTCGACATAAACTTTCAGGAGTCGACCCATGTCGACAAAACAGAGACTGTGTGTTCTTATCGGTCGACCCAAACTACAAGGGGTCGACCCAAACTCTTCCAAGTTTTCGTACACTGACTTGCGACATCCATAACTTTTTATACATAGCTCTAAATCAAGTGATTCGAAAGGATATAAATTACTCTAAGAGCGTACGTTAACTATTATGAAGGATATAAACTCAAATTCGTGCTACAATTTGATCGAACATCAAAAACCCTAATCTTGCGCATAATTAACTGATTTCCTAACAACCTACATGAAATCCTTAATTTTTATCTTTCAATTCAACCAATACCATCATATTATCCTTACTGAACCTAAGATAAACTCAGAGGATAGTTATAATACCTTGAACTTCAGCCTGCACGAATTTACTTGGGATTTTGTACTTCACCTCTCTTGAAATAACTCACTCACTCACTCAAGGACGCCTAAACTCACCCTTTTTCTTTCTCAACACTTCTCTTCTTTGACAAATCTCACTCTCCTTTGAGCTTAGATCAACAAAACGGGAGGGAATGAAAGAGGGTTCGTGGCTGGGAGAAAGATATGGCAGCCCATGCCTTTTATGTCCTTTATTAACCATAAACAATATTTCCTTCAAGTCCTCCAATGAAAACTCTACCTGTTTTTGCTGACTTTTCAACGGTATGTATGAATGTGTCGACCGCTCGTCCAATTGTGTCGACCGAAAGTGTTCCCAAGAGTGACTTGTGTCGACCCCTCTTAA
>QAOC01037234.1:0-14877 GCA_003255005.1 Begonia fuchsioides | reverse complement strand
TCATTTAAACCTACTCAAGTGCTGCCAAACGACTGCACTCAAGGCCCTTTGTTGGTTAAGACACCGAACAAAGCTTTTGGGTACCAAACAAAATGTTTTTATAAGTTGTACATTCTTTCTAGGCATTGTCTGAACTAGATAATATAAGATGTCAATTGACTTAACTCAAGCCCTTGGTAAATTAAGATGTCAAATAATTGTTTTGTGGAGCACAAAAAATGTGTTGAACATTGTATGAACTTTCTACACGTTGTCTGATTTCTCTCAAATTGTGCCAAATGACTCAATTTAATCCTATTGGTAAGTTAAGTTGTCAAATGAACAATTTTGGCAGTGAACAAATTATTATCGTTCATCGTACAAACTTTCTACGAGTCATCTTAACTTACTCAAATGCAACAAAACGAGTTCGTTTAGGCCCCTTGGTAGGCTTAAAGGTCGAAGAAACATTTCAAGTAGTGCACAAAGCAATTTTGTGCTTTTACAAACTTTTTGCGCATCATATGTATATGTCCCAATGTCGCCAAATGACTCAATTCAATCCTTTTGATAGATAAATATGCCGAACGGACATTTATGGCAAATCATAAAACATTTTTATACGTCGTTAAAACTTTTTGCGCTTCTTAACCTATTAAAATACTACCAAACAACTATTTTCAAGCCCTTCAATCGATTAAGATTCCAAATGAATGTTTCATGCAACGAACAAAATATTTTTATACATCGTATGAACTTGTTGCACGTCATATAAACAAGGTAAAATGTTATGAAGCGCAAAAAGGCCAAACAAATGTTTTGCAAAAGTTTTTATAAAAAGGCCAAACAAATATTTTTATACATCAAGTAAAGCCCAAAATATTCTACGCGCAAAATATTTTTATGCTATCGATTGGCCTTTTATGCAAACGTTTTGGGCAGCACACAAAAATGTTTTTGTATGTCATATAAAATTTTTGCACGTCATATGAGTCTTCTCAAATAGTGTCAAATGATGCAAGTAAAGCCAATCGATAGCATAAAAGGCCAAACAAATATTTCAAGTAGTGCACCAAATGTTTTTGAATGTCGAACNACAAATGTTTTTTAGTTGTATGAAGAATGTAAAGTGAGTTTTCAGAAGTTGAAACAAAAATTAATGATATCACAAGTATAAGCACTTTCGATGGAAGATAAAAGATTTAGTATTTATTACGATGCTTTCAAGATCAGGTTGGGTTTTTTATTAATATAAGAAGGGAGAGCATTGCCAGTGCTTCGAGACAATTAAAGAACTATGAACATAATTAACAAACTCAAGATCTACACCTCATTCTTACCCATTTTTCACCTCCTACTTCCTCCTGCTCACTTTCTTTATCCTTGCTGATTGGTTTGAGTGAGACTTTTCTTCTCGTCTCTTCTCTTTAGCCTTGCACGTAAAATGTATTTTGTGAACTCTATGAGGTGATAAGTAAAAAAGTGGAGAAACCGAGCAAAAAAAATAGGCTCCAGCTGAGTTCTTTAAATCCTAAAGTACTCCCTTATGCCTTAAGATTGTGGATTAGATTTTGATTGGTATACAATATTATTTTTTTCATATAATGTGCATTACAATGCAAATTGTTTAAAAACTGGAATTTCAAGACAGTGTTTAGAATTGTGCATATTTTGCAATTTCGGAAATTTTCAATGCCTTTAAGCTCTTTTAATAAGAGTGTACATGCTAAATGAATAAATATACGTAAATAAACTGCTATCTCATGTGGTTGCTGCGATGATCTTAAGTAAGAAAGATATAAATAAACAAATATACGTAAATAGTTAATTGTGGGGCAGGATTTGAGTTTGGCTTTCATGCATAAGTTGGACCAAATGCTGCCTACTCTCTTTTGTACTTAATTACACCCAATGAGTTGACTGTAAAGTTGAAGAAAAAGAAAGAACAAAAACTAAAGCACATTTTGTTATAAACTGCATCTTATACATACGTATGTATCTTGCATTACTTACTGATCATTAGGCTCATTAAATGAACTTTTTGATGCAGTTTGAGAGATAGACAGTAAGGATTTTGTGCCTTAAAGTTAGAGGATGTTGTTGACGTAGAATATCCATTGCGGCTACTCGTGGTTGTTAGTGCGATTTTGAACGATGGGCAAAGTTTTAAAATGTTTTGCTACTAATATGTATCTATACAATTTGGTTAATTTTAGTGTAGTTTGCTGTGTAGATACTTGGAAACAAGTTTAATGTAAAATTAAGTTTTTACATGTAAGCCATTATATGTATATATATCCACGTCTAAGTTGTTATTACATGATTATACATCATTTATACATGATCATCAATCATAACCTCTGAATTTCATTCACTCAGCAACTAATTATATCCCTAATAGATTCACGCATAACAAAAGTGTTACCCCGTGATTCATATTTTAAAGATTCTTTTTGGTGAGATGAACACTTCTGCTTAAGGACTTGGAGACCAAATCTCTCTCTTTCATTAATCACGATTAGTCACTAGTCCACTAACAAAGTACAAGCAACTCCCACTATCAATAATCAAACTACATAACTTGTTATTCGCATGACATCTTATGCTCTAAGCCCTAAGCCCTAAGACCTAATCTTATATCCCTAAGGCCTAAGCCAAAAGCCCTAAGCCTAATATGTAAGCCAAAAGACAAAGGCCTAAGCCATAAGCCCTAACTCCTAAGCCCTAAACCCAATGCCCTAAGCCAAAAGCTCTAAGCTTGAAGCCCTAATTCATAATGCCAAAGCCCAAATTTGATAACCCAGAGCCTAAAGCCCAAGCCCAATGCTAAAAGCCTAAGGCCAAAGCCCCAAGCCCTAAGCCCAAAGCTCTATGCAAAAAGCCCAAAGCCCTAAACCCAAAGCCTTAAGCCTTGAGCAAAAATCCCTAAGCCTAAAGCCCAAAGGACTCAGCCAAAAGCCATAATCCCTTAGTCCTAAGTCCTCATCCCTAAGCCCATAGCCTAAGCCCAAAGCCCTAAACCTTAAGTCCAAAGTCCTATGCCATAAGCCCTAAGCCCTAAGCTAATACCTAAGCGCCCTAACCCCAAAGCCCTAATACCTAAGTCCTAAGCCCTAATCTCAAAACCATAAGCCCCAACCAAATGGAAAAGCCCTAAACCATAAGTTGAAAACCCTTAACCCTAAGACAAAAACCTTAATTTGTAAGTCCTAATTCCTAACGCCTGACACCTAATGCCAAACCTCAAAGCCCTAAGCACTAATCTCAGAGCCCTAAGATGTAGGCCCTTAGTCCTAAGCTTTAAGCCCAAAGCCTAAAGCCCAAAGACCTGAGTCCTAAGGCCATATCTCAAAGCCCTAATCCCTAACCCTTAAGCCAAAGCCCTAAGCCCTAAACCAGAAGCCCTAAGCCGGAAGCCCTAAGCCCTAAGCCTTAAGCTAAAAGCTCATGCCCTAAGCCCAAATTCCAAAGATCTAAGCCATAAGCCTAAAGCCCTAAACACTATGCCCTAATCCTAAAGTCGTAAGCCTTATGCCCTAAGCCCTAAGCCCTAAGCCATAAGCCATAAGCTTTAAACCCTAAGCATAAAGCATAAAGCCCAAAGCTTTAAATCTTAAGCCCTAAGCCTTAAGACCTAATCCCAACGCCCTAAGCCTTAATCCTAAAGTCCTAAGCCATAAGCACTAAGCCTTAAGCCGTAAGCCCAAACCCAATTGCCCTTACCAAAAACCCAAATTGCTAATCAGTAAGCCAAAAGATTAAAGTTCTAAGCCCAAAGCACAAAGGACAAAGCCCTAACGCCTAATTCCTAACTCCAAAGCTCAAAGCCTTAACCTAAAGTCCAAGGCCCTAAGCCCTAAGCNCCCAATGCCCTTACCAAAAACCCAAATTGCTAATCAGTAAGCCAAAAGATTAAAGTTCTAAGCCCAAAGCACAAAGGACAAAGCCCTAACGCCTAATTCCTAACTCCAAAGCTCAAAGCCTTAACCTAAAGTCCAAGGCCCTAAGCCCTAAGCCCTAAGTTGTAAGTACAAAGACCAGAGACCAAGCTCTAATCCCTAGCCTAAGCATTAAGCCTTCATACATAAGCCCTAAGCCCAAACCCCAAAACCCTAACCCAATAGAACATAGCCTTAAGCCCTAATCCCTAAGCAAAACCCAAAATGAACCCTGAAACCCAAAATGAAACTTGAAACCTAAAAACCTAAAACCCAAAGCGCGAAACTTCAAACTAAAAACCCAAACCTGAAAAACAAAACCTGGAAGATGAAACTTGAAAACAAAAACCCAAAACTCAAAACCCGAAACCCAAAACCTAACACTTGAAAACTTAAACCTATAACCAAAAATCCAAAACCCGAAACCTAAAACCTAAAACCCGAAACCCATAACAAAACCTAAAACCCAAAACCAAAAACCTGAACCCTAAAACCCAAAATCTGAAACTTGAAAACCGAAACATAAAACCAAAAACCAAAACTTAAAACTTGAAACTCAAAACAAGAATTTAAACCTTAAAACACAAAACTTGAAACTAGAAACCTAAAACCCTATTTTAAACCTCGAAACCCAAAAGACAAAACTCAAAACCCAAAACTTGAATGCCGCACACTGAAACCTGAAAACTGAAACCTAAGCCCCAAAACTTGAAACCCAAAACCCGAACATCGAACTCTGAAACTGAAAACCCAAAACCCACAATTCGAAACGTAAAATCCAAACACAAAAACCCTAAACCCAAAACTTGAAACTCGAAACACTAAACCAAATCGAAAACAAAAATATGAAGCCCTAAACCTTAAAATCGTCAAACCTCAAACCTCAAACCTAAACTCAAAATCCGAAACCGAAAATCCAAAACCCAAAACTTGAAAACCAAAATAAGAACACCAATACTAAAAACCCAAAACTTAAAATCTGAAATCTGAAACCATAAACTTGAAACCGAAAATTCGAAACCTGAAAACAAAAACCTAAAACTTGAAACTCAAAATNTCGTCAAACCTCAAACCTCAAACCTAAACTCAAAATCCGAAACCGAAAATCCAAAACCCAAAACTTGAAAACCAAAATAAGAACACCAATACTAAAAACCCAAAACTTAAAATCTGAAATCTGAAACCATAAACTTGAAACCGAAAATTCTAAACCTGAAAACAAAAACCTAAAACTTGAAACTAAAAATTCTAAACTTGAAAACCGAACATCTAAACAAAAACACAAAACCTGAAACCCAGAAGCCAAAACCCAAGACCCAAAACGTGAAACCCGAAAATCAAAACCCAAAACAAGAACCCCACAACCAAAACCTGAAACATGAAACTCAAAAAATAAAACCATTAGCATGAAATCTGAAACCCAATACCCCAAACTAGAAACCTGAAACATGAAGCCCTGAACTTGAAACCCAAAATTTGAATTCGAAACCTAAAACCCGAAACTAGAAACCCAAACCCAAAACTCAAAGCTCGAAACTCAAAAATAAAAACCCAAAACCCAAAACCCAAAACCCAAAACTAAAAACCAAAAACCCGAAACTAGAAACCCTAAACTTGAAGCCCGAAACCTAAACCCAAAATAAAAAATGAGAAACCCAAAACTCGAGAAATAAAACACGAATTCCAAAACCAGTAACCAAAACACGAATGCCCAAACCGCCTGAACACCAAAACCTGAAACTTAAAACCCACAACCGAAACCTCAAAACCTAAAACCCGAACCCTGATACCAAAAACCCGAAACCCAAAATTCAAAACTTAAACTCAAAAACCCAAAAGTTGAATCTAGAAACATAAAACACGAACCCTGAACTCGAACACGAAACTCAAAACCCAAAACCTTAAATATGAACCCCAAACCTAGAAAATTTTAACTGAGTACGCAAAACCCACAACTCGAACCCCAAAAAGCAAAACCCAAAACTTGAAACCTGTGACTCAAAACTCAAAAAAAAAAAAAGAAAACAAGAACCCCAAAACCCAAAACCCAAAACCCAAAACCCAAACCCCAAAACCCGATTCCCGAAACAAAAACCTAAAATCCAAACCCAAAACTCAAAACTCATATTCTAAAACCATAAAACAAACCTTAAACTCGAAACCCAAAACCAGTATCTCGAAACAAGTAATCAAAAACTTGAACCCAAATCTGAACCCCGAAACCCGAAACCTAAATCCCGAAATAAAAAAACTAGAAACCCGAGCAATGAAACTCGAAGTCAAAAACCCAAAACCCAAAACCCAAAAAATGAAACCAAAAACAAAAAAAAAAACAGAATTCCAAAGGCTTAAATCCAAAACAAGAAACCTGAAAACAAAAAACTCAAAACATAAAACCCGAAACGTGAAACCTGAAGCTCAAAACCCAAAACCCGAACCCCAAAACCCAATACCCGAAACTTTAGACCCAGGAACCAAAAACCTGAAATTCAAAACTAAAACTCCGAAACCCAAAAGACAAACCCAAAACTCAAAACCATTAACTTCAAAACAAAAACTGAAAACTCAAAATAGAAAATCCTGAACATTGAAACCCAAAACCTAAACAAAAACTCGAAATCGAAAAACTAGAAACCCAAAACAAGAGCAATAAAACATGAAACAAAAAACCTAAACCCAAAAACCAAACCTCAAAACTTGAAACCTTAAACCTTAAACAAAAAACCTTAACCTTGAAAAACGAAATCCAAAAACCAAAAGCCAAAACCCAAATTCGGAAATTGAAACCAAAAACCTAAAACTCCAAACCCAAAAGCCGAACACCACCCAAAACCTGAAACTCAAAAATAAAAACCCAAAATTCAAAACTTGAACTCAAAAACACGAAACCTGAAACTAGAACCTAGAACAAAAACACGAACTATCAACCTAAAACCGTAAACTCAAAACATAAAACCCTAAACTCGAAACTCGAAACATAAAACCCTAAATTCAAACCCCAAACCCTAAACTATGAAACATGAAACAAAAAGCCCAAAACTCAAAACTCGAACCCTAAACCTAGAAACCCAAAACCTGAACCTTTAACCTGAAACCTAAAACCAAAATCCAAAACTCAAAACCCAAACCCAAAACCCAGAACCTGAAATTTAAAAACAAAAACTTAAATCCAAACTCCGAAACCCAAAACATAAAAATAAAAACCCAAAAGCTGAAAAACCTAAAAATGAAACTCAAAATATTAAACCCAAAACCCCAACCTAAAACCTGAAACCCAAAACCTAAAACTTAAACCCTGGTTGAAACGCCCTGATTTTTCCTTTACTTAAAATTTTTCTTTTTCTTTGTAAACATGTGTACCAACTTTAAACAATTTAAAGTAAAACTTATTCATTTGAAATCCTCGAGATAAAATACAGCGGAAGACTTTTATTTAACTTCATCAAAATCAATTATATTCGTAATATGTAACCCAAAACATACTTATACTTTAACATTAAAACCAAGTTATAACTAACAAAATTATACATTAGTTTTCAAACAAAACATTTTTCATTTACATGGGCCGCCCACCGGTCAAAATAGCACTAACAGCCGCAAGCTTCCACAATGGACGTACTTCCCCACTTCAGGCATTTATTCCTACATTACAAAGCTTAACTAATGAGCCTAACGCTCAGTAAGTTAATCCATAACAATAAAACATTCATTGCATATGCTACTTTATGAAAACAATGTAGTTTCAGTATTCGTTGATATGATTTAAAACAATGCAGATTATTTCATTTTCGTGGTGTGGATCCGCCCCCCATATGACGACCATCCACAAAACTTGATTTCAAGGTTTACATAACGTATATCATCATTTCATTTCTTTACTTTCACTTAACAGTCCAGCTAATGTGGATAATACCGTCTTGGGGAGAGTAGTCACCATTTGGTCCAACCTCTCGGGACAGCCAAACTCAACCCCGCCCCACATGTAACTATTTACGTACATTTCATTCATTTTATTTCTTTCATTATTGGATCGTTGAAGGTACCACGGGAGAGAGTAGACACTATTTGGCCTCCATCGAGGCAGTCTAACTCGAGCTNTATAAATCATATACGGATCAGAATTTGCATAAAGTCTTAACTTTCTGTTCCAACTTTGAACATCTATAACTTCCTCTATATTGATCCATTCCTGTTGATTAAGGTGTCAAATTGTTCCTTAAGGAGTCTACTACAACTTCTTAGGAGACACCCAATTCAGAAAACTAAAGCATATTGACTTACGTCGAAAAAAAAGAGGGCATTCACTGTTTGAACAGTGATTGGGTCGACATAAACCTTCATTGTGTCGACCCATGTTGACAAACAGAGACGTCGCGTTTCTGAAATCGAGTTTCGGTCGACCCAAACTACAAGGGGTCGACCCAAACTCCCCCCAATTTTCGTACACCAACTTGCGACGTCCATAACTTTTCCTACATAGCTCTGAATCGAGTGATTTTAACGGCTATAAATTCCTCTAAGTGTCTAATTTAACTCTTATGAAGGATACAAACTCTAACTCTTGCTAAAACTTGACCGAATCTCAAAAACTCTAGCTTTATACATGATTAACCGATTTCACAGCAATTAACCTAAAATCACCTAAAATCCTCCATATTTATCCACCAGCTCATCCAATACATTCATATTAACCTTACTGAATCCTAAAAGAAACTTGGAGGATGTAAAATATTACCTTGAGCTTCAGCTTCTGCGAAAGTTTCATAATTTTCCACTTCCCTTCACTCTCTTAATCTTTTTCTCATGATGTTCCCTTTCTTCCTCGACCTCACTCTTCTATTGATCAACGAGAGAGTTCTAACGATGAGTAAGTAGGGAGAAGAAACCACGCTGGTAGGGGAATGGCAGACCATGCCTTCTCACGTCCTTAATTAAACGAAAACCAATATTTCTTTCATATCCGTCAATCGGGATCCTCCACGTTTTGGCTGACTTTTCAACTCAAAACACGAATGTGTCGACTCCTCTTCCATTGTGTCGACCGAAATTACTCCCAGAGAACCTTTTGTGTCGACCCCAAGTGTCGACCCCACCAAATTCCTGGGGTCGAGCCAAACACACAATTGTGTCGACCGAACATTGTTCATAGGTCGACCGGCAGTTAAAACTTTCATAACTTTTGTTATACAACTTAGACTTCTATGATTCAAACCCCATTCTTTTTCTTATTAAATCTTTCTTAACTTTGTAGAAGGCATAAAATTTAAATTATTAGTTTAACATAATAAAAAATACGAAACACCAAACATCGCTAAAAATCCATAATTCCATAGTCTGGTTTTGCTTTACCAACTTCAAATAAACATAACTTTCTCTCTGAAAGTTCAATAGAAATGATCTACCTATCAATCCTCTTATCTCGACGTCTACTACAACTTTATAGAGGAACACATTGTCATTTATGCTTTTTTAATGCATGTTATGATTAAAACACAGAAACTACTCTATTACCATGTTATTTTACATTCAAAAAGTGTTGTGTTACACTGGTTCCCAAAACTTGAACCTTGGTTTCAAAAACCTAAACCCTCAATCATAAACTAAAAACTCAAAAGTCAAAAGTTGATAGTCTAAATCTAAAACCTGAAAACCGAACTCAAAACCCAAAACACAAAACTCGAAACCCAAAACCTAAAACTTAAATTTAAACCTGAAAACCCAAAACACAAAACTCGAAACCCTAAAATTGAAAAATGAAAACAATAGTTTTGGACCCTAAATCCCAACAATCAAACCCTGAACTCTGAAACTCGAAACCCAAAAAGTGAAACCTGAAATCTAAAATCCAAACTCTTAAACCCGAAACTTGAAACCCAAAACCTGAAACCCAAAAAGCGTAAAACATTCAAACCATAAAACCCTAAATCCTGAACTACGAAACTGAAAAAACTTGTAACCTGGAACCCAAAATTTGAAACCTGAAACCTAAAACCCAAACTCCAAAACCGACATTCAAAACCTTAAACCTAAAACAAAAAAAAAATGAAACCCAAAACGAAAAACTCAAAACTTGAAATCGAAAACAAGAATCCCAAAATCTAAACCTGGAACCCGACACCTAAAACCTGAAACATGAAACTCAGAAGTTAAAACTCAAAATCAGAACCCCAAAACTCAATACTTGAAACATAAAACCTGAACCCAAAACCTTAAACTAATACTCTGAAACCCCATAAACGAACCTGAAACCGAAACCCAAAACCTTAACTCAAATTATAAACATGAAATTCGAAACCCAAAACCTGAACCCTGAAACAAAGAACTTAAATCCCAAAACCAAAAATACAAAAATTAAACCCAGAAAGCGAGCAATGAAACTTGAAAAGAAAAACCCAAAACAAAAACCCAAAATCTAAAACTTTGAACCCCATTACTTGATACCCAACCCTGAAACATGAAATTTAAAATCTAAAACCCAGAACCCAAAACCTAAATCCCAAAATAAGAAAAGGAAACAAAAACCTAAAACACGAGCCCTAAACTAGAAACCCAATACCCATAAACCTAAACATGAGACCAAAACACAGAACACAAACCACAAAACCTGAAACTGAAACCTTGAACTGAAACTTAAATAAAAAATCGTAAACTCAAAACCTCAAACTCAAAACCCAAATTCAAAACCCAAAACCTGAAAGTGAAACCTAAAACCCGAAATCCAAACCTCGAAACCCAAAACCCGAAATCCAAATCCCTAAGCCCTTTAGCATAATCGCTAAGCCCCAATCGTAAGATCTAATTTTTTAGCATTAAGCCCTAACACATAAGCACAAAGACCTTAGCCCAAAGCCCTAAACCTGAATCCCTAAACCAAAGCCCTAGTTCCTAAGCCAAAAGCCAAAAGCCTAAAGCTCTAAGCCATATGCTTTAGTCCCCAAGTTTAGAGCCCTAAGCCCTAAGCCTAGTACCCTAACCCCAAAGCACAAGGCACTATGTAAAAAGCTTAAAGCGAAAAGCGCTAAACGGCAAGCCTTAAGTTGTAAGCCCTAAGCCCAATGCCATAAACCTAAGCCAAACCCTTAGCCCAAAGTCCTGATTTCTTAGCCCTAATACTTAAGCTCGTAGCCCTTAGCCCTAATCCCAAAGCCCAAAGCTCAGAGTTATAAACATTAAGCCTAAAGCCCTAAGTCGTATGACCTAAGCCCTATACTGTGATAGTTAGGCATAAAGGCCTAAGCCCCGATGGTTAAGTTTGATACACTAAGTGCTAAGCACAAAGCCCTAAGTCATATGGTGTGAGTCCTGAGTTGTAAGCCCTAAGGATAAAGCTTCAAAACCAAAGCTCAATACCCTAAGCCCTAATCACAATGCCCTAAACCCTACTTTAAATCTTTAAGCTTTAAGCCCGAAGCCATAAGCCCAAATAATAAAGCCCTTTGCCCAAAAGGCCTAACGCTTTATCCTAAATCCCTAAGCCCTAAGCTTAAAGCCTAAGCACTAATGCATAGACCCAAAGCCCTAAGCCATAGGCAAAAAGCCCTAGGAAAAAAATCAAAGCCATATAACCTATGACTTATGTCCCGATATATAAGCCCTAGGTCCTGATATCTAAGCCCAAAGCCCTTAGCTCTAAGACCTAAGCTCTTAGTCCTAAGCACTTACTGTTGACCCTAAAGACCAAAGCCCTAAGCGTTATGCCTTATTCCCTAGGTCTTAAGCCATTAGTCCTAAGCCTAAAGTCGAAAGCCCTAACCCGAAAGTCGTATTACCAAATAGCTGTAACTCCTCAGCAAAAAGTCCTAAGCCCTAAGCCCGAAGACTTAAGCCCAAAGCCTTAAGCTTAATATCTTAATCACAAGGCTAAAGCCTCAAGCCCTAAACCTGAAGCCTGAAACTTGAAGCCCTAATTCAAAAGACAAAAGACCAAAGCCCAAAGCTCTAAGATCTAATTCCTAACCCTAAAGCCCTAAGGACTAAGCCCTAATATGTTTGTTAATTTTGCAAGAAAATTAATTGAAGAATTATACAAAAATCCCTGATGATGAAGGGTGTCCATGGCGAGCATTTATGTTGTTAGTGTGAAGATGAACATTGGACATGGTTTTTCATGTAATGTAAATAAGTGTTTTTGTAACGACCCAAATCCAGAGACACCGCTTACTTGCTTTTCTTACTTACTTACTTACTTACTTCGGCGACCCGAGAACCGGTTTGTTACATGATTTCTTACTTACTTACTTACATTACTTTTGGTGGAAAAACTCTTTTCTTTAATTTCTAAAAACTACTATCTTTAGTTCATAAAATAGTTTACAAGGAAACCGTCCAATGATAAAAAATATACATTTGAATTCCACCTTTGAGTAAAATACATAAGCATTTAATAACTTCAAACTGCAGCGGAAGACAATTACTTTAACTAAAATACATTCATTTTCAAAACATTGGTAATCCATCACACAAAAATAAAGGTATACATTTTAGTTACATATTCAAAATAGTTTGTAATATAACTTGTGTGTGTGTTATACATCACTCCCCGTCGGTCATCGCTCAATAAACTTTATAATTTGAACACTCTTCTGCTCTAACTCCTTGATCAGTCACTTGCACCCTTTCCTCCATTACATTCCCTACATTGCAAAGCCTAAACTATGAGCCTAAAGCTCAGTAAGAAGCATAACTATAAAATGCAATGCATGAGTATGCTATGTTGTTAAAACGATGCACAATTTCATTCATGTTTCTTAGGTTTCATATCTTCTTTATCTTTGGAAATATTATAGGATCTCAAGAACACTCCCTCCACCTACTTCAACTTCTACTGATTTTGGGCCCACTTACTACTTGGAGTGCTCAGGCCTGTAATAACTATTTACTTTACTGTTTCTTATATGCAAGTTCTTAATTAATCAAAGACGAAATATAATTAGCGTCCCATACCACAAATTATACCTCGTTTACCTCCAACTACATTGTAAAACAATGCATGAAATCATTTCATTGACATTTTGTAAAACTATGATGCATGACTATGTGACGCTAATCTTTGCAATGTAGTCTCACTTAAGGGCCAAACCATCTTAATGCAAACTTACCTTAGCTGCTTTCTTGAATCAATCAACTTGAGTCCCTTTTTAATCCAATAAATGACCTAAACATATAAATCATATAAGGATCAGAAATTGCATAAAGTCTAACTTTCTATTCCAACTTCGAACAACTATAACTTCCTTGATAATGATTCATTCCTGATGATTAAGGTGTCAAATTGTTCCTTAAGGAGACTACTATAACTTCTTAGAAGACACCAAATTCAGAAAACTAAAGCATGTCGAGTTATGTGGACAAAACAGAGGGTATTCACTGTTTGAACCCCTATTCGGTCGACCCAACCTGTAAGGGGTCGACCCATGTCGACAAAACAGAGACCGTCTATTTTTTATTTGAGAATCGGTCGACCCATCCTGTAAAGGGGTCGACCGCAGCTCTTCCAAGTTTTCGTATGGTGACTTGTAATGTCCATAACTTTTTACACATAGCTTTGAATTGAGTGATTCTAACGGCTATAAATCACTCTAAGAGTTTACTCTAACTCTTATGATGGACATAAACTCTAATTCCTACTACTTATCGACCGAATCTACAAAACTCTAACTTTGTTCATACTTAACTCTTTTATTATCTCTTAGCATGAAATCACTCTTTTTTATCCACCAATTCAAATAATACTATCATTTTATCATCACTAAACTTATAAGAACTTAAGAGGATATAAAATGTTACCTTGAACTTCAGTTTCCACGGGACTTCAGAGTTTTCTACTCACTCTTTTTCCTTTATCAAGACGTGAGAACTTTGAGTAAATAGGGAGAAGAAGCCATGCTAGTAGGGAAATGGCAGACCATACCTTCTTGTCTCCTTAATTAAACAAGAATCGATGTTTCTCTCACATCCATCCATAAGGATTTCTCCACGTTTTTGTTGACTTTTAAACTTAAATCGAGAATGTGTCGACTGCTCGTCTATTGTGTCGACCGAAAGTAATCCCGAGGGTTATTTGTGTCGACCGCTCGTCTGTTGTGTCGACCGAAGGAAGTTCCCTCGACACTTTTGTTTCGACCGCTCGGTCATGGGGTCGACCGAAAGTGTTTCGGATGGTCCAATTGCGTCGACCCCTCCTAAATCCCGGGGTCGACCGGTAAACAAAGTGTTGACCCCTCTTCGATCCTGGGGTCGACCGAAAGCATTACAATTGTGTTGACCCCTCCCTGATCCTGGGGTCGACCAAAAGCATTACAATTGTGTCGACCCCACCCTGATCCTGCGGTCGACCAAAAGCATTACGATTGTGTCGACCCGTCCCTGATCCTGGGGTCGATCGAAACTATTCATTGTGTTGACCCCTCTTAAATCATGAGGCCGACCAAAAGTTCCAATTGTGTCGACCCCTCCTGAATCCTGGGGTCGACCGGATCTTACATGAAGGTCCTTTAGTATATTTAACCCAACTTACTTCATTACTTTACTTAAACGTAGCAACCATCAAACAATGGATTTCAAACAAACACCAATCAAACCCAAACACTTGGGCCGGTGCACGGTGTGATACACCCCAAACAGAGTATTCTTATTCTAGTTATTCATAATCGTAACCAATTCACGTGTTTCTAATTTTCCAATCTTTCCAAATAACTTTATCTCATATACCCCTTGAACATTATTCTCTTTATCACCTTCAACCTACAAATTCATTAATATCCACAATACCTTAATACCTCAAAATTTAACTAACATTCATCCAATAAAAAGAATCTTTAACACTTCAATCTTAAGGTCACAAATTCTAAAATAAAAATGAGGGTTGTTACAGTTTTGAAGTCAAAGCTTAAACGTATGGTATAGTTTATAAAATAGGTTATAAGAAAAATGTTTTTGAATAACTATTTTGTATGGTTTG
>QAOC01037201.1:17676-36588 GCA_003255005.1 Begonia fuchsioides | reverse complement strand
TGTGCCATCTTTGAGAACCTATCAACCACCACATAAATCAAATCTCTATCTTTCTTTGTCCTGGGTAATCCAAGTACAAAATCCATGGAAATGTCTATCAAAGGAGCAGTAGAAATAGGTAGAGGTGTGTACAAACCATGAGATTGAACTTTAGATTTTGCTTGCCTACAAGTCACATATCTAGTACAAATTCTTTCAACATCCCTTTTCAAACAAGGCCAATAAAAGTGTTCTTGGATAACACCTAAGGTCTTAGCTATTCCAAAATACCCCATAAGACCTCAACCATGTGCTTCCCTCACCAAAACTTCTCGAAGAGAACAACTAGGCACACACAATTTACTCTTCCTAAATAAGAATCCATCATGCCCATAGTAATCTCCTGAAGCAAATTTCTCACATGCTCTATACATATCACCAAAGTCTGAATGTAAAGGATATAAGTCTTTGATATTTCCAAACCCAAGTAATTTAGCATCAAGAGTTGAGATAAGAGCATACCTGTGAGAAAGGGCATCGACTACCACATTCTCCTTACCTTTCTTATATTTGATGATGTATGGGAATGGCTCAAGGATTTCCATCCAATGTTCATGGTGTTTGTTCAATTTGTGATGACCCTTAAGGAATTTGTGTGTCTCGTGATCGGTGTGGATGATAAACTCGCGGGCTACCAAGTAATGTTGCCAAGTCTCTAATGCGTGAACCAAGGCATATAGTTCCTTATCATAGGTAGGGTAGTTAAGAACTGTACCTCCTAACTTTTCACTAAAATATGCAATCGGTTGTTGATATTGCATGAGAACTGCTCCAATCCCCACGCCTAAAGCATCACATTCCACTTCAAATGGCTTCTCGAAATTTGGTAAGGCCAACAAAGGAGGGTTGGTTAGCCTTTGGTATTGTTTGAAATGCTTCCTCTTGCGCTTCTGTCCATTTAAAATCCACGTTTTTCTTTATCACGTGATTGGTGCAGCAATAGTACTAAAATCCTTGACAAAGCAATGATAGAAACTTCCAAGTCCATGGAAGCTGCGAACTTGACTTGCATTTGTCGATGTCGGCCATTCTTGAATCGCAATGACTTTCTCGTTGTCAACCTGCACTCCCTGGTTACTCACAACAAAACCCAAAAACACAACATGATCTGTACAAAACGTGCATTTTTTTTAAGTTAGCATATAATTTCTCATTGCAAAGTACCAAAAACACTTCCTTTAGATGTACCAAAAACACTTCCTTTAGATGTACCACATGACTACTATGTCTTTGCTGTAAATTAAGATATCATCAAAGTAAACAACTACAAATTTACAAAGAAACGAGCTTAAAACATTATTCATTAATCTTATAAACGTACTAGGTGCATTCGTTAACCCAAATTGCATAACCAACCACTCATACAATCCATGTTTAGTTTTAAATGCAGTTTTCCACTCATCTCCCTCCTTCATTCGTATTTGATGATACCGACTCTTCAAATCAATTTTGAAAATATGCATGCACCGTGCAACTCATCAACCATGTAATACAAACGAGGAATAGGAAAACGAATACTTTACCGTGATGTTATTAATCGCACGACTATCAGTACACATCCGCAATGTTCCTCCTTTCTTTGGAACCACTAACAAAGGTACAGCGCATGGACTCACACTTTCCCGAATGTATCCTTTTGCAAGTAGTTCATCGACTTTCTTTTGCAATTCCTTTGTTTCTTCCAGGCTGCTGCGATATGCTGGACGGTTTGGTAATCTTGCTCTGGGTATAAGATCAATCCGACGTTCAATGCCCCGAATCGGTGGTAGTTCCACGGGCACTTCTTCCGTCACGATATCTTGAAATTCCTACAAAAGAGATTGAATAGCACTAGGATAAATGTGATTAAAAGTGTTAGTCAATAAAGTGATGTCTTTGTATACAAACAAGATCACTAGTTTTCCTTTAGAGTAACTTTTGTTAACCTCACTTGTTTTCATGAAGAAATTTTTTTTTTGTTTCTCTTTTGTTTTCTCTAGTGTTATTGTCTCAATTTCTTTTTCTTTTTCTTTTCCTTTTTCTTTTTCTTTCTCATTTTCTTTCTTTTGGCTAAAATCTCCTTGTAACCGCAATTGATCTTCATAAACTTCCCTCGGTGACATAAGAACAAGGTTGATGGTCCTCTCTTTGAACACAAAATAGTATTTTTTGTTGTAACCATCATGTATTACATGTCAATCATATAGCGACAGTCGCCCAAGAAGGATATGTCCAACTTCCATAGGAATTACATCACATAATATTTCATTTTCGTACTTGCCAATGCGAAATGAAACCAATACTTATTTGTCCACCTTAACTTCACCGCTTTGATTGAACCATTGCAATTTGTAAGGTCGAGGATGTTTGATCATTCGTAACCCCAATTTCTCCACTAAAGTAATACTTGCGGCATTTGTACAACTACCTCCATCAATTATCATACTACAAACCTTATTTTGCATGTGGCACCTAGTATGAAATATGTTTTCTTGTTGTACTCCTTGATCGTCTAATTTTGGTTTGGCATTCAAAGCTCTCCGAGTGACTAAGAACTCACCCTCAACGGAATTTCATCATCCCCAGAGTCGTCTAAAATATCAGTTTCTGATTTGTCATCCATTTCAATTTCTCTATTGTCTCTCATCAAGATAACTTTCTTGTTTAGACATTGGCTAGCTATGTGACCACTTTCTTGACATTTAAAACACTTGATGTCACGATTTCAAGAGGTAGAAGTATCTGATTTACCTTGGAACTCTTGGTTTCTTGTTCAGCTTTTGGGTCCAGTTTGGTTTTAGCAACTTGTTTGTCTTCTCGTTTGGTGTAATATGGTTTCCATGTTGAAGAACTTGCGCTATGTGAAGCACGTGTATTATTACCCTTTCTTTTTAGCTGTTGATCCACCTTGATGGCCATATGCAACATATCTTCCAACTCCACATAGTGCTGCAACTCAATCTTATCTTGGATCTCTATATTCAAACCACCCAAAAATCTAGCCATTGTAGCCTCTCGATCTTCTTCAATATTCGCTCGAATCATGGTCACTTCCATGTCTTGATAATAATCCTCCACAATCCGATTACCTTGCTTAAATTTATGCAACTTTTGCCATAAGTCACAGTAGTATCGGCTAGGTACAAAACACTTTCTCATTACTTCTTTCATTTCATCCCATGTTTCAATTGGACTCTCCATTTCTTCTCTTGCTCAAAGTCAATGGATCCCACCAAGAAATTACATAATCAGAGAACTCAATGGCAGCAAACTTTACCTTTTTCACCTCAGAGTAGTTGGGACAATCAAACACGAATTCAACTTTCTTTTCCCACTCAAAGTAAGCATCAAGATCATTTTTTCCTTCGAAAGAAGGAATATGCATTTTGATGTTAATCAAGCTGTCATCAACCCGAGTCCTAGATTCTCTAGAGTGTCTCCCATTTCTCCTATTACCCATTTCTGAGTCTCCATCTCCTTCTTCAAGGTCAACATCTACATAATTCTCATCCTCCTCTCTCATTCTCCTGGGTGGATTTCTCACTTGCCTATGCCTGTCGGTATTTTTTTGATGTTGCGGTAGTTGTCGAACTTTATCTTCTACATCATTCAAACGCTTATTAATATGGCCCAACTCATCCTCCTCCTCATCTCACCTATTAGTACATGATATTGAAGATTATTTACACCTTGTGGTTATGCACTGTTGTCTGAATTAGACATGTTTGAAAAGATAAACTTGCAAAAGAACGTTAGAAAATAATATATGAAAAGGACCTCATTACACTCCCTTACGTGTTTCGCTCGAGTTTATGATTTTACTAAAAAAAAATGTCACTTGTGTTTCACTCTTTTTAATTTGGCTTGTACCCTGTGCCTTTTCCACTATTAGTATCTCTCTAGTTCTTTTGAAACTAATACAACTTTACAGGAAACTCGATGACAACCAAACAAACCTACCAAAAGAGAAAGAAAGAAAGAAAAAAAATATACTGGGGTACGATTCAAAAGGCACAATTTTGAAGGGGTGCAATTCAAAAGGCACAATTTTCTAGGGGTGCAATTCAAAAGCCACGATTGGAAGGGGTGCGATTGAGAGGACACGATTTGAAGCTTCAGAATTTGAAGGGCGCAATTTGAAGGGTCATGATTTGAAGGGCACAATATAAAGGGGTGTGCTTATGTAAACGTCAATGGATTTTTATCAATAAACTTGTAGATTCAACAAAAGGATTCAATTTTTTTTAGAATACTCTCAAATCGGAAATAAAAATTGAAACCCGAAATGAGAAGAACATATTTAAAAATTTAGACTTAATAGCCAAACCTTGCTCTGATTCCAAATAATGTAATTTCTTCCGATAATGGTTGAAATCAGTGATCATATTGTATATGGATAATAGAAATGGAATACCTTGACCCAAGTTCGACACAAAACAAGAACCTTTGGTTTTGAAAACCCTAGACCCACTGCTTTAGTGCAACCAAGAACCTTAGTGTAGGGATTGACGCCACAAACAGTATGGTAATCTGTTTGATAAGTCGGAGGTGGATGCCACAGAGACACCCGATAAGTCCTGTAAAAGTTCTTCAAAGAACAAAAGAGAATTGCTCTCAAAACTTATTTCTCAAAATTTGAATTGTGTTCTTCATTCTCAAACTAAGCCTTTTATAGGCACAATTTCGTAATACGGGTTGGGCTCTAAAGACCTAATCCCAAAAATACCTAAAAAGGTTCAAAACACTAAAAATAAAAGGTCTAGCCCAATGACACACATAAAAGGGCAAATATGGGTCTAACTAAAGTCAAAAACTCAAATAGACTCATAAATTGACAACTCTTAAATTTAATATCAAAATAAAAGCAATTTTGAGCTATTCATTCTTGTATCTAGATCAACGTCATGAGGTCATAGTTAATACTTGATGTTTGAACAACATTATAGCATTCAGTGAATTCTTGGATATAAATGTTGAGTCGTTCCTTGAACTTCTTTGTTCGGGCTCGCGACATCGATCCATTGAGTGCTTCAGCTTCTTTGTGCCTTTCCAATGTGTTGTCCATGTTATCCTTATTATAAGGGTTTATGGCTTAGGGTTTAGGACTTACGGTTTAGGGCTTTGGGCGTAGGGTTTTGGGAATAATTCTTATGATTTTGGGCTTGATGGTTAAGGCTTTGAACTTTGGGTTTATGGCTTAGGGATTTTGGCTAACAGCTTAAAAAATAGAGGTCTCAGCTTAGAGCTTATGGCTTTGGATTTATGGCTTAGGGCTTATGGCTTTGGAATTTGGGCTTACGACTTAGAGCTAATGACTTAGGACTTCGGGTTTAGGACTTATGGCTATGGGATTAAGTCTTATGGTTTTGGGCTTAAGGGTTATTGCATTTAACTTTGGGCTTTATGACTTAGTGCTTGGGATAACAGCGTATGACATAGTTGTTTGGGTTTAAGGCTTATGGATTTAGGATTTAGGATTAGGGCTTAGAACTTATGACTAAGGACTTTAGGCTTTTCACTTTAAGCTTGGGCTTTAGGCTCCGCAATTAAGACTCAGAGCTTTAGGCTTTTTGTTCAAGGCTTTGGGCATAGGACTTAGGGCTTTTTTGCTTAAGGCTTACGACTTAGGACTTTTGCCTTATTAATTGGTGCTTAGGGTTTAGGGTTTTGTGCTTTGGGCATACGACTAAGGAATTAAGGCTTCGAGCGTAAAGCTTAGGGGTTTCACTAAAGTGCTAGAGCTTAGTGCTTAAGTCTTAGGGCTTTGGGCTTGACTCTTAAAGATTAGAGTTAGGGCTTTAGGACTTAGTGATTAAGTCTTTGGTTGCAAGGTTTATGGCTCAGGGCTTAGACCTTCTAGCAGAGGGCTTAGTGCTTTGAACTTTGGTCTTGGGGTTTTCGACTTAGGTTTCAGATAACGGGCTTAGGGATTAGGCCTTAGTGCTTACTGCTGAAAACTTAAGGGATATGGCTCAATGCTTAGGGCTTTGGGGTTAGCAATTAGAACTTACAACTTTGGGCTTTGGATTTAGGGCTTTGGGCTTCCAGCTTATGAAGTTGAGCTTAGGGCGTACGACTTTTGGCTTTTACCTTAGGAATTAGGACTTAGGGTATGAGGTTTTGTGCTTTAAGCTGAAGACTTTGGTCTTAATTCTGAGGAATTAGAGCTTTAAACTAGAGCTTTAGGTTTAGAGCTTTAGGTTTAGAGCTTTGGGCTTTTGCGTTAGAGCTTATGACATAGAGGTTTGGGTTTAGGCCTTTAGGATTCGTTATTCAGGCTTATAACTTAAGACTTTGGTCTAAGGGCTTTGGGCTTTGGGCTTTTTTTGTTTTTGCTTTGGACTTTAGGCATAGTACTTAAGGCTTATGGGTTAGGGCTTTGGGATTTTGGCTTAGTGCGTCAGGCTTTTGGCTTAGGTCTCACAACTTTTGGCTTTGGGCTTAGGGATAAGGTCTTACAACTTAGGGATTAGTGGTAAAGGATTAGGACTTTGGCCTTTGGGCTTAGCTGTGAGGGGTTATGGTATAGGGCGTGAGACTTACGACTTTGGGCTTAGGACTTTAGGCTTAGGGCCTAGGTCTTAGGGCTTTAGGCTTATGGCTTTGAGATTAGGTATCAGGGCTAAGAAGGGATTAGTGATGTGGCTTAGTCTTTAGGGCTTAGAGATTAAGGCATTGGTTAGGTCTCTGGGTTTAGGCTTTCAGGCTAAGGGCTTTGGTTTTTTGGCTTAGGGTTCAAGGCTTTGAACTTGGGCTTAAGGCTTAGGCTTTGGACTAACCGCTTTTGACATAAAGCTTTGGGTTTAGGCCTTTGGGCTTCCTTATTTAGGCTAACAACTTAGCACTTTGATCTTAAAGCTTGCTTTGTGGACTTTTGGCCTAGCCGTTGTGGCTTTTGGGTTACGGTATTAGGATTTTAGCTTAGTACGTTATTCTTTGTGCTTCGGTCTTATAGCTTTCGGCTTTGGGCTTAGGGATTAGGTCTTACAGCTTAGGGATTAGTGGTAAAGGCTTAGGACTTTCGGTTTTGGGCTTACCTGTTAGGGGTTTTGGCTTAACGTGTACGACTTACGGCTTTGGGCTTTGGACTTTGGGCTTAGTGCTTAGGGCTTATGGCTTATGGCTTAGGGATTATGGCTTTGGGCTTAGATATTATGGCTAAAGGATTAGGGCTTATGGGTTAGTGCTTTGTGCTTAGGGTTTATGGAAATGGGCTTAGGGCTTAAGGCTGGAGTATTGAAGCACCAAGATTCCATTGAGATAACCTACGGTGGCCGGAGGTGCACCGGCTGCTGGTTTGAAGTTTGAAATGCCCGTGAGAGGGAGATACTCAAAGCAACTTTAATTCAAATTCCAAGATTGAAAATTACAAGAAAGCATTGGGGGAGGTTTTATTCGCTGAGAAGAGTGGGAAAAAGGGAGGGAAAATTGAGGGCCAAAGGCATGCAACATGCATGCTGGAAATGAAAATAAAGGAGGGAAAATTGGACCAATGAGAATGCAAGAATGTGATGGCCACGTGATCTTGCACCACTTCAGCCAATTTGCCCTTCTTTCTTGGCCCAAAATACCCTTCTTTCAGCAAAGAATCCCTCATGCAAAACCCCATGCAAAAGTATGCAAAATAATTAAAATGTATCTAGCCGAGAAACCCACTCGGATTCTCCTAAAATGTAACGTAAAATTATACTAAAAATGCAATAAAATTCCTTCACTCCATTGAAGTGTTGATGAGTTGAGTCGTGGGACATTTAGTCACGTTTGCATGTGACTTTAACTCGCCATGCAACGTGAACTTCAACCGGGTTCATGTGCGGGCTTGATTCTGGGAGGCTCGGTTCTTGGTTGTAAGTCCACCTTTTCTCCATGCCAATTAATTACGTGTTTTGGCCTTGTTTGATCCTCTAAAGTTGGCTTAGAAATGTATAATTCTTGAATTAATTTTCCTGCACAATTAACAAACATATTAGAAAAATTCCGAGCTCGGGCTCGGGTGATTGCTCTGCTTGGCATGCCAATCCGTGGCATGTCATCCTCCCCGGGTTCTTGAGGATTTGACCTCAAATCCAGTAGGAAGTCATCTACATCTTGTTCATCTGCATCAAATCCCGCAAAGGGAAAAAGATCTCGAACATTAAATGCGGCTGAAATTCTATATTTCCCGAGTAACTCGAACTTGCATGTTCTTGGGTTTATTACCTTATCCAAAAAATTCTCCGGGCTTAAGGCCACCTTAAGAGTGTGCCAACTTTGAACAACTTCTAATTTTGAGTCATAAGATTTGATGTCTTTCACCACAACACCTTTCTTTCCACGGCAAAAATATTTAATAATCCGGTTTGTACTAAACAACCAAATAACTAGTTCAACACTAGTTTCATTATCCCAAATGTAAACCATAGTGTTTTTAATAAAATCAGCAAGGAATTCTTCTAAGTATTCATGGGACCAAAATGCATAAGTACCGTAATATCTCTGGAGCTATTAGTTAGCAAGAAAGGGTTTACTAACCAATCATAATGGGTGCTCTTGGCGGTCTTTGTAAACAACCCTTGCGCAGTCCGAAACAAATATAATCCATGGAAGTATTCCATTACGGATTCCAAGAACCTCATCCCGTGAAAATAGTTAGCTACCTCTTCCTCCTTGGTTCTTTTGATGAGTGGACCGTAGACTCGTTTACGAGAATTGCCAAATTGTCCCTCATTGCTTGAATAGTTCTCCATATTAAGAAAATCATAATTCTTCTTCATTAAGCTCAATTCCAATTTGTAGATTTCCTTCATCCAATCATAAACAAAGTAATTAGTAAAGAGTTCGGGTAAAGAGACTAACCACCTTGAGAGTCTTTTGGAAATCACAACATATATAACTTTGTCTTTGTTTTCTTTGATCAGGACTCTTGAGTTCGCTTGATCAGATGTTCCTTCTCTAGTAGGAAGGGGCTCTTTCTTGATCAAAGTTAAATTATTCTTAGATGAATTCTCCTTCCTTGTGACCTTATCTTTGGCCACTTGTTCGGGTTCAAGAGGAACTAGCTTGATAGATCCTCCACCAAACTTAAAGGAATATTGGTTTGTAAATCCATCGTGCATAACTTTCCGATCGAATTGCCATGGTCTCCCGAGTAACAAATGGCTTGAACTCATGGGAACCACATCACACATTACTTGATCCTTGTAACTTCCAATAGAGAATTCGATGCACGCTTGCTTGGTAACCTTGAGGTCTTCCTTATCATTTATCCAACGCAATTTATAAGGCTTCGAGTGAAAGAAAGTTTCTATTTTGAGTTTGACAATTAACTCTCGGGAAGCCACATTAACACAACTTCCACCATCAATAATAATTGAGCATACCTTATCTTGGATTAGACATCAACTATGGAATAAACTTTCTCTTTGGAGTTCCTCTGGTTGGCTTTGAGTGGTAAGTAAACTTCGGATAATTAATAATAAGGGGCCTTCTTGTGCTCGACATTCTTCCCCTTTGGATTCCAAGCTCATATCCGATTTTTCCTTCACTTCATCTTCACTGAAAACTTCACTTGTTTCCTCTCTAATAATCATCACACGTTTGTTAGGACATTGTGATGCAATATGCCTCAGACCAAGGCACTTAAAACACTTGATCTCCCGTGTTCAGGTACGGTTATTTTCTTCCATCGGTTTAGGCTCACTATCCTTCTTTTGCAGCCAAGGTTGAACAAAAGGAATCTTTTTCTCCACCTTTATATTGGGCTTAAAAGGAGTAATAGCCTTAGGACTTGCTCGGCTCACTATTCCCTTGCCCCTTCTTTTCATTTGCCTCTCCACTTTCAAGGCCATTTGAATAACGGAATCCATAGAGTCGATCGATTGCAACTCCACAATATCAATAATGTCTCGGTGTAAACCTCTTATAAACCGAGCTATATTTTGTTCCTCTGGTTCTTGTAAGTCACATCTAATTCGGAGAATCTCAAATTCGGTAAGATATTCCTCCACCGAGAGAGATTCTTGCTTAAGAGATTGTAATTGAAGAAATAGCTCTTGTTTGTAATGAGCCGCAACAAATCTTCTCCTCATAATTGATTTCATCATTTTCCAACTATTAATACTTTCTTCACCATCACGTCTTCACCATAGACTAGCATATCCCGTAAGTTCCAATGAAACAAGTTGTAATTTAAACTAGTCGGAATAATTATAGCATTCAAAAATCTTATCAACTTTTTCCATCCAATCAATAAAAAAATCACCAATGGAAGATCCATTGAAAGGAGGAATGGATACCTTAATATGCCTCATATCATCCTCTCTGGAGTTGAGATCATGTAAACCATATTCTTCATCATCCGACTCTTCGGACTTAAACTCTCGATATCTTCTCAAGCCGTGATTCGGCCTTCTCCTTGGTGGTTGGTTCAGAGTAGTCCTCAAAGAAGGAGAAATATGCTCCAACTTTTGTAACACCGTATCAATTCTTTTATTGAGCTCATCAATTTGTCCTTGAAGGCTGGATTCCAGAAGATTTGGATTCGGATGTGGATGAGATGGATTAACCGGGCGGTTAGGATCAATCGGATACCGGTTTGGTTTGTAGTGGGAACCACTCCTTGTGGTCATCCTTCAAACTTAAAATCACACAAAAGCAGAGGTAAAGAGGAAGGTGGGGAGGGATTTATGGCTCTGATACCAAATGACACGGAATGGAGGGGGTTTAGATTTTAGGAAGTGGGAGAATCAGGTTAGGTTAAATGGAAAACGATAATCCAAAAATTCCAGAATCTGGACTGGAATTCGGACGGCGATATCTCAATTTTTCGGATGATTTTTTGGCTGAAATTTTGAGTGAAACTCTGGAAAAAAGATAGGTGATATTGCTCCAAAAATAAAGGAAATCAGGTTGATGGATAGGTCGGAATGTAATGGAACAGTAACGGCGTTTTTGGTGGTGGCCAGAAATCTGCTAGCGGAAAGAACTAAAACCAAACGAAAAATATTGATGGAAGGAAGAGCTTGTGACCTTCAACCTAACCCTAAAGTCCTTGAAGAAGGCTGGAGTATTGAAGCACCAAGAAATCTCCAGCACAGAGGGAGGATTCCTTTGAGATAACCTACGGTGGCCGGAGGTGCGCCGGCTGCCGGTTTGAAGTTGAAAATGCCCGTGAGAGGGAGATGCTCAAAGAAACTTTAATTAAAATTCCAAATTATCCTTACAATCACGCAATGGGGGAGTTTTATCTGCAGAGAAGAGTGGGAAAAAGGGAGGGAAAATTGAGGGCCAAAGGCATGCAACATGCATGCTAGAAATGAAAATAAAGGAGGGAAAATTTGACCAATGATAATGCAAGAATGTGATGGCCACGTGATCTTGCACCCCTTCAGCCAATTTTCCCTTCTTTCTTGGCCCCAAATACCCTTCTTTCAGCAAAGAATCCCTCATGCCAAACCCCATGCAAAAGCACGCAAAATAACTAAAATGTATCTAGCCGAGAAACCCTCTCGGATTCTCCTAAAATGTAACGTAAAAATTAACGTAAAATTATACTAAAAAATGCAATAAATTTCCTTCACTCCGTTGAAGTGTTGATGAGTTGAGTCATTGGACATTTAGTCACGTTTGCATGTGACTTTAACTCACCATGCAACGTGAACTTCAACCGGGTTCATGTGCGGGCTTGATTCTGGGAGGCTCGATTCTTGGTTGTAAGTCCATCTTTTCTCGATGCCAATTAATCACGTGTTTTGGCCTTGTTTGATCCCGCAAAAGTGGCTTAGAAATGTATAATTCTTCAATTAATTTTCCTGCAAAATTAACAAACATATTAGAAAAATTCCAAGCTCGGGCTCGGGTGATTACTCTGCTTGGCATGCCAATCTGTGGCATGTCAATGGGACTTAGGGATTTAGCCTAGAGCTTTGAATTTAGGTCTTTGATCTTAAGGCTTAGTCCTTAGGGCCAATGACTTAAGACTTAGGGAATAGGGCTTATGACTTGTGGCTTTGGTCTTTGGGCTTATGGCTTTTGTCGAAGGGCTTAGGGCTTAGGCCTAAGGGCTTTGTGCTTTGATGTCAGGACGTAGGGCTTAGGTTTTAGGGCTTTGGATTTTTGGTCTAAGTCCTTGGGCTTATGGTTTAGGGCTTAGTCTTTTGATTAGGGTTTAGTGCATAGGACTTTGGGCATAGGTATGTAGGTGCTTAGGCTTGGGTTTAAGCTCAAGGCTTAGGACTTAGGGTTTAGGGCTTTGTGATAAGGGCTTAGAGCTTAAGGATTAGCACATAGGGCTTAGGGCTAGGGTTTATGGTTTAGAGCTTAGGGCTTAGGGCTTAGGGCTTAGGGTTCGAGCCTATGACTATAGCTTTAGCGCTTTGGGCTTAGGAGTACTAATTAGGGATTAAGGGGGTTTGGGCTTAGAGTACTAATTAGGGATTAAAGCTAAGGGCTTTGGGCTTAAAGCTAAGTGCATTGGGCTTTAAGCTTTAAGCTAAAGGATTTGGGCTTTTGGCTTAGTGCGCTGGGCTTCACGCTTATGGATTTGGGCTTTGAGTTCAAAGCTTAGGGGCTTACCAGTTCAAGCTTAATGATTAGTTCTTAGGGAATTGGGATTTAGTCTTAAGTGTCAAGTGTTATGGCTTAGGGTGTAAGACATAGGGCTTTGGGCTTAGGGTTTAGGGCTTTCGGTTTTGGAATTAGGGCTTAGGGATTCGAGGTTTGGGCTTAGAGCTTTGTGAATAGGCTTTATGCTTAAGTATTATGGCTTAGGGATTAGGGATTATGGCTTAAGGCTTAGGGCTTCAGGCTTTGCATTTAGGGCTTTGAGGTTTTTGTGTAGGGCCTTAGGATTATGGCATAAGGTTAAGAGCTTATGGCTTAGTCCTTAGGGCATTAGGGTTCGAAATTAGATCTTAGAGCTTAGAGCTTTGGGCTTTGGCCTTTTGTCTTACGAATTAGGGCTTCAGGTTTCAGGCTTCAGGTTTAGGGCTTGAGGCTTATTTATTATGGCTTAGAGCTTATGACTTGGGGCCTTAGACTTGTGACTTAGGAATTAAGCTTAGGGCTTTTGGCTTGAGTTTTAGGGCTTAGGGCTTTAGGGCTCAGGGCTTTTTGTTAAAGTGTTAGGGCTTCAAAATTTGGTCTTGCAACTTTGGGCTTAGGGCTTTGGACTTTGGGCTTAGGAGTAATGGCTTAAGACCTAGGGAATATGGCATAACGCCTAGGGCTTTGGTCTTTAGGGTCAACGGTAAGGGCTTTCGACTAAGGGCTTAGGTCTTAGAGCTAAGAGCTTTGGGATTAGATGTCAGGACCTAGGGCTTATATATCGGGACATAGGGCTTAGGTTTTATGGCTTTGATTTTTTGCCTAGGGCTTTTGGCCTATGGCTTAGGACTTTGGGTCTATGGCTTAGGGCATAGGTTTTAAGCTTAGGGCTTATGGATTTAGGATAAAGCGTTAGGCCTTTGGGCTAAGGGCTTTGGGCTTTATTGTTTGTGCATATGGCTTGGGGCTTAAGCTTAGAGATTTAGCGTAGGGTTTAGGGCATTGTGATTAGGGCTTGGGTATTGAGCTTTTATTTTGAAGCTTTATCCTTAGGGCTTTTTGTTGAGGAGTTAGGGCTTCAAAATCAGGACTCGCGACATATGACTTAGGGCTTTGGGCTTTGGGCTTAGGCTTAGTGTATCGGACTTAAGCATTAGGGCTTAGGGCTTTAGGCCTAACTGTCATGGTATAGGGCTTAGGTTGTACGACTTAGGGCTTTAGGCTTAATGTTTATGGCTTTCGGCTCTGGGCTCTGGTATTTGAGATTAGGGCTTAGGGCCACGAGCTTAGGTATTAGGGCTAAGAAATTAGGACTTTGGGCTAAGGGTTTGGCTTAGGTTTAGGGCTTTGGGCTTAGGGCTTAAGGCTTTGCATTTAGCGCTTTTGGCTTTAAGCTTTTTATGTAGGGCCTTGTGCTTTGGGCTTAGGGTACTAGGCTTAGGTCTTAGGGCTTTAACCTTGGGGATTAGAGCTTATGGCTTAGACCTTTAGGCTTTGGGCTTATGTGTTAGGGCTTAAGACGTAAGAATTAGATCTTAAGCTTGAGGCTTAGCGATTATGCTAAAGGGCTTAGGGGGTTTAGATTTTTGGTTTTGGGTTTCGAGTTTTGGATTTTGGGTTTTGGGTTTCAATTTCAGGTTTTGGGTTTTCAATTTGGGTTTTTAGTTTCAAGTTTTGAGTTTACAATTTTTTATTTAAGTTTCGATTTAAGGTTTCATTTTCAGGTTTTGTGGTTTGTGTTTTGGGTCTTGGGTCTCAGGTTTAGGTTTATAGGTATTGGGTTTCTAGTTTAGGGTTCGTGTTTTGGGTTTCTAGGTTTGGGTTTTGAGTTTCCAGTTTTGGGGTTCAAGTTTTTACTTTTTGGTTTTGAGTTTTAGGTTTTAGGTTTTGGTGTTTCGGTTTTGGGTTTTGAGTTTTTAGTTTTCGAATTTAACTTTCAGGTTTCAGGTTTCGGGGTTCAGCTTTTGGGTTTTCGTTTCATGTTTCCGATTTTGGGATTTAGGTTTTGGGTTTCGAGTTTTGGATTTTAAATTTCGTGTTTCGAGGTTGGGTTTCAAAGTTTTAGATTTTGAATTTTTTATTTGGGTTTCGCTTTTCCAGTTTTGTTTCTCGGTTTTTGGGTTTAGTTTTTGTATTTTGGGTTTTCGGATTTAAGTTGTTGGTTTTTGGGTTTTGGGTTTTGGTTTCTGGGATTTTGGGTTCCAAGTTTCAGGTTTTGTGTTTTATGTTTGGTAGATCAGGTTTTGGTTTTTGAGATTGGGGTTGAGGTTTTAGTTTTTAAGTTTCGATTTTCTTGTTTTTGTTTCGGGTTTAGGATTTAAGGTTTTATGGTTTAAGGGTTTTACGGTTTTAGGGTTTCGGGTTTCGGTTTTCAGGTTTCAAGTTTTGGGTTTTACGGTTTGAGGGTTTCATTTTTTCGGGTTTCAAGTCTCGGGTTTAAGGTTTTGGGTTTTAGATTTCAGGTTCCATTTTCTGGGTTTCGAGTTTCAGAGTTCGGGGTTTGGGTTTTGGGATTTAGGGTTCAGAACTGTTGTTTTCATTTTTTCAATTTTAGGGTTTAGAGTTTCGTGTTTTGGGTTTTCAGGTTGAAATTAAGTTTTGGGATTCGAGTTTCGTGTTTTGGGTTTTGAGTTTTGGGTTTTAGGGTATGGTTTTTCAGGTTTTAGATTCGACTTTTGACATTCGAGTTTCTAGTTTGGTTCAGGTTTTGGGAAGCAATGTTCATGTTTTGGGAACCAGGGTTCAAGTTTTAGGTTTTGGGTTTTAGGTTTTAGGTTTGGGTTTTGGGTTTCAGGTTTTGAGTTTCATTTTTAGGTTTTTGGGCTTTTGGATTTTTATTTTCGTGTTTTGGGTTTCGGGGTTTCGAGTTTCAAGTTTTGTGTTTTATGGTTTGTGTTTTAGGTTTCGAGTTTTTTATTTCAGTTTTTTTGTTTTTAAGTTTTAGGTTTTGGTTTGGGTTTCGAGTTTTGGATTTTTGTTTTGGGCTTTTTGTTTCAGGTTTCATAGTTTAGGGTGTGGGTTTTAGGTTTGGGGTTTGAATTTATTTATGTTTCGGGTTTCAGATTTTGGGTTTTGGGTTTAGAGTTCGTGTTTTGGTTCTAGGTTCTAGTTTCGGGTTTCGTATTTTGGAGTTCAAGTTTTGAATTTCGGGTTTTGAGTTTTGAGTTTCAGGTTTCAGGTTTTGGGTTTTGCTGTTCGGGTTTTTTGTTTGGAGTTTCAGGTTTGTTGGTTTCAATTTCCAAATTTGGCTTTTGGCTTTTGTTTTTTGGGTTTCGTTTTTCAAGGTTCATGTTTTTTAAAGGTTTAAGGTTTCAAGTTTCGAGGTTTGGTTTTTGGGTTTTTGGTTTTGGGTTTTTGGTTTTGGGTTTTATTGCTCGGGTTTTGGGTTTCTAGTTTTTTATTTCGAGTTTTCGGTTTTATGGTTTGTGTTTTCAGGATTTTTTGTTTTGAGTTTTCAGTTGCGGTTTTGAAGTTATTGGTTTCGAGTTCTGGGTTCATTTTTTGGGTTTCTGAGTTGGAGTTTTGGATTTAGGGTTTTTTTACTGGGTCTAAAGTTTCGGGTATTGGGTTTCAGGGTTCCAGTTTGAGTTTTGAGTTTCAGGTTTGGGTTTTGAGTTTCAGGTTTCAGGTTTCTGATTTCATGTTACGAGTTTCAGCTTTTCAGGTTTCTTGTTTTAGATTTTAGGCTTTGGAATTCAGTTTTTTTGGTTTTTGGTTTCATGTTTTGGGTTTTTACTTCGGGTTTCATTAATCGGGTTTCTAGTTTTTTTTTTTTTTTTTTTCGGGATTTAGGTTTCGAGTTTCGGGGTTCAGATTTTGGGTTCAAGCTTTTGATTACTTGTTTTGAGATACAGGTTTTGGGTTTTGGGTTTCGAGTTCAGGGTTCATGTTTTTTGTTTCTAGATTCATGTTACAGGTTTTAGGTTTTGAGTTTCGTGTTTCGGGTTCAGGGTTCATGTTTTGGGTTTCTAGATTCAAGTTTTCGGTATTTGAGTTCAAGTTTCGAATTTTCAGTTTCGGGTTTTGGGTATAAGGGTTCGGGTTTTAGGTTTTTAGTTTTCGGTTGTGGGTTTTAAGTTTCAGGTTTTGGGGTTCGGGACGTTTGGATGTTCGTGTTTTGGGATACAAGTTTTGGAATTCAGGTTTCATTGCTCAGGTCTCATTTTTTATTTTTGGTTTTAGGTTTCGGGGTTCAGGTTTAGGGTTTCTAGTTTTGGGTTTTGTGTTTCGAGTTTTGGGTTTTGGGTTTCGATTTTTGAGTTTTGAGTTTTGAGTTTTGGGTTTGGGTTTCTAGTTTCTGGTTTTAGGTTAAGAATTCAAATTTTCGGTTTCAAGTTCGGGGTTTCATGTTTCGGGTTTCTAGTTTTGGATATTGGGTTTCAGGGTTCAGATTTCATGCTTACGATTTTATGTTTCGGGTTTCATGTTTTAGGTTTTGGTTAGGGGGTTCTTTTTTTGGGTTTTGATTGTCGGGTTTCAGGTTTTGGGTTTTGGGTTTTGGGTTTCAAGTTTCGGGTTTCATATTTCAGATTTCAAGTTTTGGGTTTTTATCTTTGGGGTTCTTATTTTGGTTTTCAAGTTATGGGTTTTGGATTTTCGGTTTCGAATTTCGGGTTTAGCGTTTGATGTTTGAGGATTTTAGGGTTTAGGGTTTCATATTTTTTTATTTATTTTGGTTTAGGGTTTCGGGTTTCAAGTTTTGGGTTTAGGGTTTTCGTGTTTCGATTTCAGGTTTCAAATTTTAGGTTTTGGGTTTTGATTTTCAGAGTTCAGTGTTCGGGTATTGGGTTTCAGGTTTTCGGTCTCGAGTTTGAGTTTTCAGGTTTCAGGGTATGGCGTTCAAGTTTTGGGTTTCGAGGTTTAAAATTGGGTCTTAGGTTTCTAGTTTTAAGTTTTGGGGTTTGAGGTTTAAATTCTTGTTTTTGAGTTTCAAGTTTTAAGTTTTGGTTTTTGGGTTTTGGTTTTGGTTTTCAAGTTTCATGTTTTGGGTTTTAGGGTTCAAGTTTTGGGTTTTGGGTTTTGGGTTTTAGGTTTTGTTATGAGTTTCGGGTTTTAGGTTTTAGGTTTCGGGTTTTGGATTTTTGGTTTTAGGTTTCGGTTTTCAAGTGTTAGGTTTTGGGTGTCGAAGTTTGGGTTTTGGGTTTTGGGTTTTGAGTTTTGGGTTTTGGTTTTCAAGTTTCATGTTCCAGGTTTCGTTTTCATGTTTTGGGTTTTTAGTTTGAAGTTTCGCGCTTTGGGTTTCTGGTTTTTAGGTTTCAAGTTTCGTTTTGGGTTTCAGGGTTCAGGTTTTGGGTTTTGGATTTTTTGTTTTGGGTATTGGTTTTCAAGGGGGCTTAGGGATTAAGGGTTAAGGCTTTGGGATATTGGGTTAGGTTTTGGGGTTTGGGCTTAAGGCTTATGTATTAGGGCTTAATGCTTAGGGCTAGGAATTAGAGCTTGGGCTTTGGTCTTTGTGCTTACAACTTAGGGCTTAGGGGCTTGGGCTTTGTGCCTTGGGCTTTAGGGTTAAGGCTTTGAACTTTGCAGTTAGGAATTAGGGCTTAGGGCTTTGTCCTTTGTGCTTTGGGCTTACTGATTAGCACTTTGGGCTTTGGGTCAGGGCAATTGGGTTTGGGCTTACAGCTTAAGGCTTAGTGCTTAAGGCTTAGGACTTAAGCATAGAATGACACCTTGAAGATTATATTTCCTCCTTAATCAATGATATAATTTGAATAAATATTAATCATAGACAACAACACCTTACATTTCCTCCTTAATCAATGATATAATTTGAATAAATATTAATCATAGAATATTATTAAATGTAAACTATGATTTTATATATTAAAGTAGTGAAGCAATAAAAAAGTGCCACATGTCCCCATTAGATTAGTGCATCATCATGATTAAGGTGCAATTAGGGAATGATTATGAGGTAATTAAGGTTTACTAATAATGATTAATTAAGTTAATCTTGCAGATTATATTAGTACTAATATAGATTAATTAATTTTTGTATGTGTGATTTAAAGATGATAATTAAGGTATTTTTTACAAATATAAACAAAAGTATGGGCAAATATGAATTTTAACATGGACAAATTGGATAATAAGGTAATTTTACCCTAAGAACTCTCTTGAAAAGCTGAGAAACCCACGAATTCTTCAGCTCTCTTCTTGATTCTCTCATGTATTGGAAGATTAAGTGAGGTTCTTTTGTTGGATCAAAGTTTTGGTGAAGAGTTTTTATGTTTAAAGAAAGTTTAGTTCACTCTAGAAGGAAATAGGAGAAAAGAAGAGGAAACAAATGACTCAAGGGTTTCGGTTTCGATCTTCCCTATTATGAGGTATCAATTCTAACCCTAAGAGCATGTTTAAATTGATGAATTGATT
>QAOC01037201.1:0-10101 GCA_003255005.1 Begonia fuchsioides | reverse complement strand
TTTAGATCAATACCATGATAACATTTAATGTCACTCAAACAAATTAAATGAGTCATACCTCTCGGCCATTATTTTTTGTGCCACAACCAAATCAAGCATTTGGTCAACTCGATTACATTGGACATACTTCATGACACTCTTCGTACTCTTTTTCTTTTATAGGATATGTTTCAATTTGTGCTGCAAAGATTGGAATAACAACCTCTAAGTGTTTGTCTTTGGCTATTAGAAAATTGGTATTTTTGTTCATCGTTTGCTGAAACTCAAAAAGAGTTGCATCATGAACAAGGAAGTCTAGGGTGCATATATCCCATTCAATGCTTGGTGTGAAGGAGTTCTCTTGACTTGTTTTCTCATTGTAAGTTTCTTGATCTTGCTCCAAAATAGTTAAATCACCATTTGACTCTATGTAAGTTTGCATCTCCCTGAAATCGAGGTCATTCTCTACCTTCCCGGGTTTGCGAACATGCTTAGAAGCAGTTATTCTCGAGTTATTAATGAAAGCTTTGAGCTCATATAGTTTTCTTGGAATTTTGATGTTTTCTCCCTTGACCGTTTATTTAATTAGACACCAACATAATTTTTTGGTGTACACATTGTAATCACGAGTAGACGGAGAATGATAATAACTTTTACTATAATTTCAGAATGGGAAAAAAATCTTATCGTGGCTGAAGATTTTCAAGTGCACCACCTAAGCGTTGTCAAACAGATTAATACTGTGATACCAAATTACGTGAAAACGTATAAGCGCAACAAAATAAAATATATGGGTTGTAGAAAATTTAGAAAAAAACTACCCTTTTATCTCAAACTTCACTAAAAAAAAAGAAAGAAAGGAAGTCATGAGAGAAAGACCCTCTAAACGAAGCCCACCAAAGTGCATGCAAAGAAGTGCTAACCCGCTAAGTCATCCGAGCCAGGGGTGGGCATCAGATCGGATTGTTGCCGATCCAATTCGATCCGACAATTGTCGGATTGGAGTTTTCCCTAGAGCATTTTCCAGAGAGCGATCAAATATCCATCCTATTTTTCCGAAAGGGTTTGTCGCAGTTAGTCGGAGTTCGTCACGGGGTTCGTAGTCGATCATCATGGTTCGTCGCGGTGTTCTGAGTTGATCGTCAGGGTTCGTCGCGGGGTTCAGAGTCGATCGTCGGGATTTCAAAAATGGTTACGGATTTGAGGATTTCAGATTTTTGATTTGGAGTTCGATTATAAACGACAATCCGACGTTCGGATTGGATCAGATCGCCTTTGAATCCGACAACGATATGATCCGATAAACGATCCGAACGTCGGATCGAAACTCTACTTTGCCGACCGAATACCATTTCCCAATCTAACTCTATCCGATCCGATCCAATCGGATTGTCGGATTGGGTCAGATCCGCCCAGCCCTAATCCGAGCATCTGGCACGGGTATTGATGCACAACAAAACAAGGTAATATTGCTTATCTTTTGTGCATGAAAATGTGAGACCATGTTCGGACGCCGACTTTTTTTGCCTTTTGGTGTAGAGAGAGGACCACATGCTAGTGGTCTAAGGCTTCTCAGCCTCCATTGAACAAGACGTCTTCTTGAGAATTGTAGCCAACTTCTTAAGCTTTTCAACAAGGAATGGATCATCAAATTGAACCATCGCAATTAAAGAGGGGCTAGAGGAGGAAGCTATCCGGGAAACAATTTTCATAGTTTTGTGTGGGTTTGTCATTTGTTTTGCATGGGTTTTGGCTTGTGCTTCGGTTTCTCATTTTGATGTCTCAAAGGGAGAAGAAAGGGCAGACCATAATTTGGAACCACATGTAGCATTTGCATGGCCAAACTGAGCAACAACAAGGTGGTCCTCCACAACCTCTCTTTTGTGTTTGTAGCCAAATCGGGTAAGAGCTTATGAGCCCTCCATTTGGCATCTTTTCACACGATTTTGAGAAGGTTTTTAATTCCTCCTCCACTCATTTTGTAACCAGTTGAATGTTGAAAAAAAATAAGGCTTATTCAGCTCCCTTGGTTAGAGTTTTCTCCCAAAACTCGAGTGAACTGTAGCGAGTAATATCCAGCAAACCTCAAGTATTTTCAGTTGGTTTTGGCATCCCCTTTAATTGTCAAGTTTTTCCTCCCTTTCTGGTTATTCCATTTTTCTACATTCACTGATATCTGCCCATTCCTTCTTCCACCATTTTTGTTCTGACGATCTTCTTCACATGAAACTCTTAAGGCATAAAACTAGACTCTTCTAGTTTTACACTGCCACCAATTTTATCTATTTTTATGGACCATAGCTCAAGTTATAACAATATTAATTTGGCCTCCAGAAATTGCCATTTCTCTAAATCTGAGAAAAAAACACCATACCCACGATTTCATAGAACTCGAGCAAGTACCTGAGGTTGTTGAGAAGCCGAAGAGAGAAAGAACAACTACAGGAGGTAACTAATTTATATCTTCTGCATATGCGTGTTTTTTGCAAGGTTTTAAATGGTAAAAATTTATTTTAGGAACTGACATTTATAAAATTTGGACGATGGACGAGGTCTTGTTGCTAGCGTTCCGGTTTCTTGTGAGATATTTAATGAGGTTTATGCATGGTTTCTTGTGAATAGCTGGTTGATCGAGTTAGAGATTGGCGTGGTGAAGAATTTTCTATTTTTATTTGTTTATGTCTCTATTCGTGTTGTTGTGAGAATATGATTGACTCTTTGTTTCTTTGATTACAAACTGCAATCTTATGGAATGAAGCTATTGTGGACTATGCGCTCAAGAAAGGGATGTTGAGCTTGTGCCATGTGGTCTTGACTTTGGGCGTTCAGGGTTTCTTTGCTGGCCAGGTTTACCCGTCATAGATAAAAAAGGCTTCACCCATCTTTAGAGAAGACTAGGCGTTTCCACCCTCACGTTCACAATATAGCTTTGTATTCAAACTATTGGAGCTGGATGTGAACGGACCGTGATATTCTCTCTTACTTTTCTAATTTCCTTTTTCGTCATTTTCTTCTCAACCATGTCGTCTAAGTCTTTCTGTAATAACCCGAAATTTTTAATCCCGAATTTCTAGGAAAATTTTTCGCGAAGTTTGACTAATCAATTGTCGTATACGGAACGTAAATTTGTCATATATGCCACGAGCGATGACTTGGTCAAACTAATTAAATTGGAATGTCTCAAGAGGAAATCGAGCTACGATTTTCGAATGTAACGTAAAAGCCGATTTTACGAAATAAGTGGACACATAATCATGTCGAGATTTTAAGTAAAACGGCAGGAAATCGATCGAGAAATAAAAACGTTACGCGAAATAAATATTATATTTTAATAATATTATATTATATTATATTATATAATAATATTATTATTATATTAATTGAAAGGTTGAAAGAAGAAGAGTTATCTTCTTCTTATGAAATCTCCCGACGCCGAGAAAAGCCGAGAAAGAGAGGGAGAGGGGTTTTCGGGCGAACGATGTTCGTTCAGCGATATCTTGGTGTCGAAACGTCCGCAACGAAGAGATGAGCAATCCCTTAAAGCGGCTTTGAAGGTAACCTCGTATTTTGAGAGAGATCTAAGAAAAACCGAGAGTCGGAGTTTTTGATTTTGGTTTTTCAACTCTTAAGTTCTCTTGGGAATATTGGTATGGTTGAGTCCGTCTCGTCAAGACGAGTATTTTGACTTAAATTACGTCGAGAACGGACGCCGGAATCATCGCCGGCGTTGACCAGGTCAATGCTGACGGGGCACGTTGACCGGGTCAACGCTGACGAGGCATGCTGACTAGGACGCTGACGTGGCGTGTTGACCGAGTCAACGCTGACGTGGTGCGTTTTGGCCCGTTTTTGCGTCTTTTTGCTAGGTTTTCAATTCTCTTCTCTTATGCAATATAATTGGAATATTTCAGAGGAGTTTTACGAAATTGAACCGAGCCTGGAGCCCGAGAAAAGGAAAAAGAAAGGGAAAACGATCGTTAAAAAGAGGTAAGTCATTTATATTTTCTGCCTTAATCCTAGATGCATGGTTTGAAGTTAATAATAATCATATTTTGGTGGTTGACACCCAAAACGACGTGGCGCACGTCAGTTTTAAAGTATTAAAACTTATAATCCAGATAGAACATGATTTATATGGCTGATTTGCATGATTTAAATGATTGATATTTTATATGTTTGCCTATCTGGATGGAAATGGATATTGAATTGTGTTTTGGATTTCCACGTTTATTAGAAACTGGATTTGGTTTTATAAATGTGGATTTTGTTTGAAACGATCGGCCCCATTCGTCGGAGTTGGTAGGGTTGGTCAGAGGATCGACCCCATTCGTCGGAGTTGGTAGGGTCGACCTATGTCTTATCACTTTATGTGATTTGGGATGGTGATGGGGCGGTGATGACGCGTTCCCTGGGGCACCTTAAACTCCCCTAAACCTGGCCAGGGTTACTACATGCGTGCAGGGTTACAGTAGCATAGGTCGGGTACACCTTACCGGGAGGCCTTAGGATGGCAGTTTGCGGAGGCAACTGTGGTTTGATCCGGGTGGTAATGTATGGTACCCAGGAGGACCGGCACCGAGATTTCTTTTCTGTCTCATGAGATGGTGAGCCGTTTGCCCATCTTTCTGTGGTGTGCCGGGGTGGTCCTTGTGTGACACCCTTTTTCACCGGTATTTGATGTTTACATGGCTGTGAGGGTATTTTGTAGTATAGTCACCTACGTATGTGACGAGTTTTCTAAATACCTCACAGGGGCTCGATGGGCCGGGTTTTTCCCGAGGAGAAATGATTGATTTTTATTGGGCTCGTGGAGCCGGGATTTGAAATGGGGAAATATGGATGATTTTGATTGAATTTCAAAATGCGTGCATCAAATAGAATAGATCGCGATTTTTGGGAAAAAGGTTAAAATCTAAGTTTTAACCGGAATGCATTAAATATAGGTAACTTACGAGTGTGTCACTCACCCAATCCACAATATTTTTTACCAGGCTAGCAGTCGACTTTGGAACTGGTAGAGATTTCTTGGAAGAATCTCTTTAATATTTTCCTTTGTTGTAACTGGTAAGAAATTGTGAGTGAATATATTTGAACAATATTTCTTTCGATTTGGTTGTATTAATGATTTATTTATGCTATGACTTATAACACTTTGGATGGATAGACCCGGGGTATTTTGGTTAAGTGGATCTTCCGCAAGTTTAAATATAGCCTTTGGGTCAGACTTCTGAATCTGCCGAGGTGGATTTGGTTATCTGACCTGGCGTTTCTGCCAGGCCCTACTTCGGGGCGTGACAGAAATTTATGGTATCAGAGCCGGTTCCATCCAATTTGTTACATAGCATGGTTAATCAATACGACTAATTGAATGGTACGTGGATAAAGAAATGAATTTTTGACATGATTGCAGAAAAATCATGCCTCCACGAAGGACTTCACGGAATGCTCAGTCACGGGAGAACCCAAACCCTACTGAGGATGTTACTGAGAGAATGCAAAACCTCTCTAGTACAGATGCACCGCAACCCTCTATACACGAGTACACGACGTACTTCTAGGGGATGATACGGTTGAACCCACCGACATTTTTGGGAGGATCAAATGCGGGGATGGCTTAGGAATGGTTGGACCAGATGGAGCGTAATTTCAGGTCCCTTCGGATCCCGTGCGCATTTAAGATCTCCATTGCCACACATTTCCTGGAGAAGAGTGCCTACAACTGGTGGAAGTCGGTACTCGCATCTTCTGCCAGTGCTGAGTCAATGGACTGGGGAGAGTTTGTAATTATCTTCCGGAACCAGTTCTGCTGTGAGAGTTACCGGGATGCCCAGCTACAGGCATTCATGAATCTGACACAGGGTACCTCAACGGTCAACGAGTACTATGATCGTTTCTTTGAGCTGATGCCATATTCTGATGGAGCTTCTGAGTATGGATTACTTCGCAAGTTTCAGGCTGGTCTCAGGCCGAAGTTGAGGCAAGCAGTGGCCTTGGTCAGGTACGAAACCCTCCAAGAAGCGGTGGATGCCTCTCGACGTATGGAGCAGGTGTTTGATGAAACCCAAGGATTCTATCAGGAGCAGAAAGTGCGTCGTGATGAGAGGAAGATGACCAAGAGAAACCAGGGGAAGTCACCGATGCAGAGTTCTGGTGGGGGTCAACCTACGAGTGCTGGTAGCAGCTCGTCTGGTAGTGGTCGATACAGCCCGTATGGGTGTTTTATCTGTGGAGACATCGGGCACAAAAAGATTGATTGCCCTCAGGATCCACAACGTCAGCAGCAGCCTCGCCAGGATTTCTCTGCCCCTCAAAAGGGTACTGGACAGCCAGGGCATTTTAGAGGGATTTGGTGGCCAGTCATCTAGGCAGCCACAACAGACTGGTCCAGGTTTTCAGAGTCCTCATTCTGGACAGCAGAGTTACGGGTCCAATCAAAACCCGTCACAGAGAGCACCGATACAGCAGGCAGGGAGTGGTAGCCAGAGTTTGGTCAGAGGTGGCCGTGGCCGGGGTAGAGCTCCAGTGAGGGAGACTGCACAGACTTATGCAGTGGCGGCCGATACGGAGCCTTTTGACTTATATGGCCGGGATGTCGTTGATGGTACGATCCTTCTTTACCATTCCTTTGCGCATGCTTTATTTGATACAGGCTCTACGTTATCGTTTATTTCTGAACTGTTTGCGTTGACACTCGGGTTGGAGACTTTGGTTATGGAGTCTTCACTCGAACTTCGTACACCACTGGAGACATGTGTTGGGTTTTCATCTATATGCCGCTCAGTGTGCATAGTTATAGATGATTATAAGTTTTCAGCCAACCTGATTTTATTACCCATGGATCAGTTTGATGTGATCTTGGGAATGGACTGGCTTCAAAGATATTCGACAACGATTTGTTGTGACTCAAAGAAGCTCACTTTGATTGCCAAGGATGGATCAGTTGTTGTTCTCCGCTGTGGGTTGAATGCGGGAACAACTAATCCAATTTTGAGGAGTTGTTTGGGAGGTCGTTGTGGTCCAGAACAACACGGGAACCTATGGTCAGTAAATGTTGTTGATGAATTTGTCGGGCAGAGCTTGAGTCTGACGGTAGTCAAGGAGTTTCCTGACGTGTTTCCAGAAGAATTGCCTGGATTACCTCCTGATCGTGAGGTGGAGTTTCGCATCGATTTGATTCCGGGTGCGACTCCTGTTTCAATCCCTCCTTACCGTATGGCACCTACTGAATTACGGGAATTAAGGAGTCAACTTGACGAATTATTGGAACGTGGTTTCATTCGGGAGAGTACATCTCCATGGGGAGCTCCCGTATTATTTGCTAAGAAGGCGGATGGATCCTTGCGGTTATGCTTGGACTATCGAAAATTGAACCAGATGATGATAAATAATAAATATCCGCTGCCAAGGATTGATGATTTGTTCGACCAGTTGGGAGGATCTCGATATTTCTCTAAAATTGACTTGAGATCAGGTTACTACCAGGTGAAAATACGGGAGGAAGATACCCAAAACTGCGTTTAGGTCGAGGTATGGACATTTTGAGTTCAGGGTACTACCTTTTGGCCTAACAAATGCACCTGCGGTATTTATGGATCTGATGAACACAGTATTCAGACCATATCTTGATCGCTTTGTGGTGGTTTTTATCGACGATATCTTGGTGTACTCAAGATCTCGTAGTGAGCACAAGGAGCATCTTCGAATTGTGCTTCAAACTTTGAGGGAAAACAGTTTGTATGCCAAACTGAGCAAGTAAGAATTCTGGACGTCCGAGGTAAAATTTCTTGGGCACGTGATATCTCGGGAAGGAATCTCAGTAGATCCTTCTAAGATTGAGGCTGTAACAAAGTGGGAGCATCCTAAAAACGTGTCAGAAATTAGAAGCTTCTTGGGTCTTGCTGGCTATTACCGACAATTCGTGAAAGGCTTCTCGATAATAGCTGCACCGATAACAAAACTGACCAAGAAAGGTGTTAAATTCGTGTGGGATGATGCTTGTCAGAGTGCATTTGAAGAGTTGAAGAACAGTCTTACAAGTGCACCGATTCTGACAATTTCTGACAATAAGACACCTTACGTGGTGTACACGGATGCTTCAGGAGTTGGATTGGGTGGTGTGCTGATGCAAAATGGTCGTGTGGTGGCATATGCTTCGAGGCAATTGAAGCCACATGAAAAGAATTATCCCACCCACGATTTTGAATTAGCAGCCATCATTTTTGCATTGAAGATTTGGAGGAGCAACCTGTATGGGGCTAAATTCCAAATCTTTTCAGATCACAAGACTCTGAAATATCTTTTCTCTCAGAGAGATTTGAATGTAAGACAGCGTTGTTGGATGGAGTATATGGGAGATTACGATTTCGATTTGGAGTGCCATCCAGGAAAAGCAAACGTTGTTGCTGATGCTTTAAGCAGGAACCCCCGGGCAGTGGCTTTCTGTATGGCTATAAATGAATGGAAAGAGTCAACTGTTCTGGGAGATTATGAGCTAAAATATTTCGGGGGTGAGGGAACAACATATGCCTACAATGTTGTTGCATCCCCCTCTCTACTCGAGACTGTTAAGTATATGCAAACACATGATGCAAGTTTAATAGAAGTCGCTAAAAGTCTGCAGAATGGAGAGGAACTTGATGGTTGGAGAATCAACACTGCTGGAACATTATTGTTCAGGGAACGTGTGGTAGTTCCTAGCGAGTGTAAACTCCGACTCGACATATTGTCGTAGGCGCATAGATCAAATTTTGCAATCCATCCTGGTAGCACAAAGATGTATCAGGACTTGAGGCGACAATATTGGTGGTCAGGAATGAAACGTGAAGTGGCAGAATACGTGTCACGTTGTGCAGTGTGCCAACAAGTTAAAGCTGAACACCAAAGACCTGCGGGATTGTTGCAACCCTTGCCTATTCCGGGATGGAAGTGAGATCATATAACCATGGACTTTGTCACGGGTTTACCGAAGACCCCACAAAAGTTTGACTCTATATGGGTCATTGTGGACCGCCTGACAAAGGCTGCACATTTTATTCCGATCCGTATTAAATTCCCCATATCCAAACTGTGTAGCCTCTACATTGAGAGTGTAGTTCGACTACACGGTGTACCCTTGAGCATTGTAAGTGACCGTGACCCCAGGTTCACTTCAAATTTCTGGAGAGGATTACAGAATGCTCCAGGTACGGAATTGAATTTGAGCACAGCCCATCATCCTCAGACGGATGGACAATCTGAGCGTACAATTCAGACCCTGGAAGATATGCTCAGATCTTGTATTTTGGATTTTGGAGGCAGTTGGGTTACTCATTTACCCTTGGTCGAATTTTTCTATAATAACAGCTTCCAAGCTAGCATCGGAGTTGCTCCGTATGAGGCCTTGTATGGAAGACCGTGTCGATCTCCACTTTGTTGGGCTGAGGATGAAGATAGAATTTCTTTGGGCCCTGACCTGGTTTGTGAGATGAACGAACAGGTTAAGCTTATACGGCAGAGGCTGGTCACAGTGCAAAGTCGGCAGAAGAGCTATGCAGACCTTAAGCGCCGTGAGGTGGAGTTTGATGTAGGGGATTATGTATTCTTGAAAGTTCGACCAAGGCGCGGGATTAGCCGATTTGGAGTAAAGGGTAAATTAGCTCCGAGGTACATTGGCCCTTTTCCTATTATTAAACGAGTGGGTGCAGTAGCTTACAAGTTAGAACTTCCTGCCCAGCTCGGGTATGTTCACGACGTGTTTCACATCTCTATGCTGAGGAAATGAGTTTCGGACCCTTCGCACGTAGTCCCTTGGACTGACGTGCCTATTGAGGAAGATGTGACATACGAGGAGGAGCCTGAACAGATCATTGATCGGGAAGTTCGGGTTATACGAAGAAGAGAGGTTCCTGTGGTTCGTGTGCTGTGGCAGAACCACGCTGAAAACGAGGCGATTTGGGAACTTGAGTCTGATATGATGGAAAAGTACCCTCGTTTATTTACATCTTTTTATTAAGTTTGTATTGAATTTCGGGACGAAATTCTTTTGAGGGAGCTATGATGTAATAACCCAAAATTTTTAATCCCGAATTTCAAGGAAAATTTTTTGCGAAGTTTGACTAATCAACTGTCGTATACGGAACGTAA
>QAOC01037193.1:0-19425 GCA_003255005.1 Begonia fuchsioides | reverse complement strand
GGAAAGATAGAATTGAACCCAGAATCGGCCATAAATTGCGTGGAAAACCAAATGGGATTCAAAAGCTGCTAGAGAGAGAGAGAGGAACCTGAGAGCAGCACGAGGTCCCGATCGGACAAGCCCTTGACAAGGAACTTATGTTTGAGAGTCTGTATGGAGTCGCCGACATCAGGCATATCATCGGCAAGTGAGATGTTTGAAATCCGGCCATCCTTCCGACCAGTTGGAACGTCGTATTCCGGCCCACCTGCCTGTAAATCCAATCTCGTCCAACATCCACGACAACCAAAAAGACTATCAACGATGCAGGAAATGTAAGAAAAAAAATACCAAAACAATGGCATCTCGAGCAGCCAGAGCTACAATGTCTGCGCAGGAGACGACTCCTCTGCATTGCGCTTCCAATTCTTCTTTGGCGCTTTCTATCACTTCGAACCCACCTACGCCTTGATGCCCAAATGCATGTCTCTCTCCGTCTGGACCATTCTCCACCAGAATCGATCCATCGCATCCCTGAACCAAGAAACATTCAGCTTCATCCATTCACTTTTTCTCTTTAAACCTAACACACAGCAGAGAGAGAGAGAGAGGAGAGAGAGAGAACCTCTACGAAGCAGTCATGGAAGTGGAGCCTAAGCAAGACAGCAGCCATTTTCGGGTTGGAGAGAACGGAGCTTCTCACAACCTGACGGACAGTAGGCTCTGCAGAAGGACATGCCTCGGCATAGAATCCAACTTCCAGCCGTCCTTCGGAGAAACCCACGAAACAGATCACGAGAGAGACCAATATGAAGCGATCCATTTCCACAAAAGACAGAAAGAAGAAGCAAGGAAGACGCAGGAGTTCAGTCTGAAACAAAAACTTCTCTTATTGCTTCACGAGTGACAGCTTTGTCGGTTGGAGATTGTGTGTCATTTCAACACACAAGTGCATGAAAGTTGTCATCCTCCAATTATATTATTGCCATGAATTGGTGTTAGGTGGCACGTAATACGTCTTCCGTTTTCACTCAACCAGCTAATTTGCTTGAAAGAGTGATCAAAGCATAGTTTTGGCAATAACCTTTTCATATTACATAGTTTCTTTGCCAACTTGGAAAAACTTTGAATCCTAGGTACTTCTTTTTTTACTTTTACCTTAAAACGACATAGTTCATCGTGAGTTTAATTCTATTCGAGGCCATGTTTAAAGTTTTATTCGAACTTTTTTGTTTGTAAATTCATGAAATTTAGAATCATAAAACTCGTGGTGGTATTTAGGGATGGGCAAAACCGGACCGGAATCGTAAACCAGACTAAAATCACCTATTTTAATCATAAAAACCATGATTTATGGGCTGGTTCTAGTCTTTAAGAGTAAAAACTATAAAACCAGAACCAGAATCGTAGATAAAAAAAGTTCTAAAAATCAAGTAAAACTCGACTCAAACACTATTAAAATCCTAAAATTGGTTATAAACTCGTCAAATTACTTAAAACATGATTAAAATATAATAAATATATATATATATTTTATATTTTTATATTTTAATTTTTTAAATATAAAATAAAACTAGAATCACACCGGCATTGTTGGTTCCAATGCCGGTTCTGATGCCGGTTCCAATGCCGGTTTCAAAAATTTAGAACCGTAAGTTTCAATTCTGGTTCTATTTCAGGATAAAACCGAGCTAGACCGGCTCGTGCTCACCCCTAATTGTACTTTGATATTTACTTATGTATTTGTTTATCTGTTTATGATTTAAAAAAAAAGTCACAAAAATTTAATATTGCATATCATATCGTCTTTTGGAGGTTGTGAAAATAGTCGGATTCGAAGAAGAATGTTACCAAGTTGGAGGCCACAAATCACATTAGAAGCTAATGATGGACTGTTATACTTTGGTGGGGTGAGGGTCAATATATAATCACATGTAGCCTCTCGTAAACCCTAATTATGCATGTGATTTTGTATAGAGGAAGGTGAGCAGAGAGATCTAACTCCGGCGGAGTGAGATCCTACTCCGGCGGAGATTTGAGCATTGGAGGCACAAACCGAACAAGGTTTTGCATGATGATTGGGCTACATCCAACTACGTCACCCTTTTCGTAAATTTAGTTCGAATTAGTTGCGATTTTAGAGTGAATTGCCTACCATCCACATGTAGTGTCGACCTAAAACAGCTCCCAAATTCCCGAGGTGTTGACACAGAAATTAAAGGATCAACTGCAGTAGCTTTTTCAACTTGAGATTACGCATCTAATGTAAGCGACATTTATTGTAAGACTGAAACCAGTTATTTTTGTTCTTCTCTTATCTGAGAATTTGTGCAAGGGATGACGCCCAAAGAGGAAAAAAGTTATTGTAAATGCTTTATCGACACAAATAAATCGGTCGACACTTCCAATATCTTGACATTTTATGAGCATTTTTGGTCGACTTATGCATAGTGAGGGTCGAACCTTATGCAGAGTAGAGATCGACCCTTTTAGCAGTTTCAATATAACTGTTTTTCAAAAAATAGGTCAAACGAACTCTGATTCCAATGAAACTAAAAACGGTTGAACTTACATGTTACAAATATTACATACATTTTTTAAAGAGTATTTTCAAAGAAAAATGAACTATTAAATTCATCATAAAAAATTTATTGAATATCCAATAAGTCAACATAATTAAATACATTATTCATATTCTATGCCCATGAAAATTAGATCTACCAACATAATACAAGTTAAATATTCATTATCTTCATTAAATTATACGCATAATCATAATTTTTCTTTTTAATAACCTTAAAAAATATTGAAAAGATGATAATTAATTAATTAATTTAATCATATTCCATTCTAAAATGTACTCTAATTACATTAATTTGGGTTACAGATATACTAAAACAATTCTGTAACATTTTAGCAAAAAAACTTGATTAAAAATGATAAATCACTAAAAATTAATAACTAAAAAATTGTATCCATTTTTAGGACTAACAATAATATAATAACTAGAATATACATAAATGATTATTAGTAAATCAATGCATATTTATAATTGATGGAGTATTTCCATGTTGAGGCTTTTGTTGTTACGCAGTCTAAAAAATCGATTTAGACGTGGACGCTTTGATACCATGTTGTAACGACCAACGCTGTAAGTCAATTTTTTTAATAAAACACATACTTTCATAAAACATCTCTTTAACCATTTTTATATATAAGAATACCATGGTTAAGTCCAAAAGAGTTTGTAGTGCAAATCGTAAATACTCGCAAAACATTCAGAATGCATGTTTCACTCAGAGGTTCTACATCCAAAAGAGTTTTATGCGAACTATATAAATACTTTTAAAATGTTAACGCTAAACTACTTCATCGGTAGGCCTATCTCCCAAGGATCAAATTAGAGTAAAAACCTGAGCTCTCCACCATGGGAATCCTTCTTCAATCATCTTGAGTGACATCCACTCAACATTGACATCGTCACCTATGTCACAAGAATTAAACTATGAGCTTAAAGCTCAGTAAATAATCCACAAAATGATATGAACATGAGTTATAGGATTAATAAACATGCAATTTCTTCTGTTTTATTTTGCAATTATTATAAGCTCTTGGTTAATGTCACATAGAGTTGGCAAACGAGTCGGCTCGAGCGAGCCGAGCTCGATCTCGGTCGGCTCGTCGAGCCTGCCTAGCTATTCGAGCCGAGTCTGTCGAGCCTGTCGAGCCTGTTCGACCTGAGCTTGTCGAGCTTTTTTCCAAAAAATTTGGCTCGAGCGAGCTATCGAGCCTCGAGCCGAGCGAGCCCAACTCCCGAGCCTAATCGAGCCAAAAACGAGCCTAAAAAATAATCATTATAAATTATCTAAAATTTGATATATTATGTTTTAACCGGAAGTTTAAAAAATGGGAAAGTCTAAGTTTACTAGCTTAGTCTCACGTCACATTAATTGCTATTTCCGGTAATTTATTATTTTAGTTAGATAGTTAGTTTACTTTTTAATTGCTAAGTCAAATTCGTGCGAATTGTTTAGTTATTTCTAAACTCTAGTGCAAAATTCTTAAACAAATAAATAACCTTTGTTGAATTGGGTCGACACATTTGCTGTTGGGGTCGACACAAATTCTTCTCTGGAAATTGTTGGGGTCGACACAATGTTTGGATGGGTCGACATAACCTTGAAGGATTCATCTCTGGAGAAAGCTAGGGTCGACACACGTAGGATGAGGTCGACACAAATGCACGTTGAACTGTCTTTTGGGTCGACACAAGATTTATAGGTGACTCGCCTCTGTTTTGAACAGGGGTCGACACAAAAATTCTAGGGGTCGACATAAATAATGAAAGTTAAGCTTCTGGATTGTACAAGGGTCGACACAAATACTATGGGTCGACACAAACTAAGAAAAATTCATTATAATCTGTCAAAAAATTACATAGCAGTGTACCAAAATAATTATTTTGTGCATTAATATTCAATACATATGTAAACTTTTTAAAAAATGTACAAAAAATTATAGTAGTCAAATTCCAAAATTTTGAATTCTTCATCGAGTTCATCATCTCGTTGTTGATCTCTCGCAATGGCGTCGCTCCAATCCTTCATGCATATGAGTGCTTCCACGAGACCCGGTGCAAGACTCCATCGTCGATCGTCGTACACGCGTCCACCTGCACTAAAAGCTAACTCGGAAGCTACAGTTGAAACATGAGGTGTTAGTAAATCACTTTTTTAAAGTATCGGATACAATCCCGAATTATTTTTCCACCAACTCAAGATGTCGAAGGTAGTATCACGAGGAATTTCGAAACGCGTCTCTAAATACGTATCTAGTTCCGTTTGATCGGAAGCAAGCCGATGGACGTCGCTATCAACGTCCTCGTTTATTGATTCCAAATCGTCATTTAGTGTGTCTCCAAACCCAGATCCACCACTATAACTACAACCGACTTGAGATGATGAAAATGATCGGGTATCACAATATTTTAATTGGTAAGATACAAATAAATTAGCAAGTTCAGTTTTTAATGATTGTTGAGTAGCGACCGAAATTAAACCTAAGTTATGCGCAATTTTATCAAGCATTAATTACAACCCTTTATTTTATATCTCAGATGCATAATTAAAACAAACGAAAAAATAAACGGAATTTCAAGCCAATATTTTTTAAATTTTGTTTCTATTTTATTGACTATTTCCAAAAACTCATTAATTTGTTTATATCTCGAAAAAACACCGGTTAATTTTACAAACCAAGGAAGCACAAGATGTGTGGTCGGATAATAAATTCCCGAACATTCTTTTGTTGCTTCAAAAAACGGTTTCAAAAAATCAAGAAACAAATTAGTCATATCGCAACTACATCTATCTAAAATAATACTTTGTGATTTTTGACTAATATAATCACAAATAACATTTCAATACGGTTTTGCATTTTCTAACATTAAATAAGTCAAATTTCACCTAGTCGATACATCCGTTTTTAATTTTTTCGGACGGAGATTAACCGCTTTACAAAATTCTTTGTACTCTTGTTGTCGGGAGTTAGACGTTGTAATAAAAGAAATTGCACTTCTAATACTATCAATATGTGGAGAAATAAAACTCATACCATCTCTAACTATTAAATTCAAAATATGACAAACACATCGCATATGTAAAAGAGAAGATTGAGAATTATCAACTTGAAATAATCGTTTAAATTGAGAAATGCATACGTCGTTAGCGGACGCATTATCTAAAGTAATACTAAAAATTCTATCTCTAACATTATATTCTTGTAAAATAGCTAAAATATATCGATAAATTGTAATACCACTATGTGGATATTCGCAACTACGAAATCCTAAAATTCGTTTATGAAGTTGTCAATTATTATCAATAAAATGCGACGTTACAACTATATAACCGAGTGCATTCGGTGCACTCCATAAATCGGAAGTAATACAAATCGACATATGTTGTGCTTGTGCAAAAAGACAAAATAATTTATTTTTCATTTTCGTATACAATTTAATTATGTCACCTCGTAGTGTATTACGAGGAATTCATCGATAATTAGGGTTAATATATTCCCTAATAAAATTTTCGTGTACCTCACTATCAAACATCGATAGTGGGACCTCGTGTTGAGCCACAAATCTTACAACACATTCTCGCAATCTTTCATGCGAATATAAAAAATTAGTGTTACCGCTAGCCGATAATTGTAATTGTCTTTTATCGGGCGTTTGCTCGTGTGCGTGACAATGTTGATAATGTCTACGAATCGTACTAGTCGTCGATTCGTAAGCATAATTTTTTGCACAATACTTACATTGTGGCCGATTTTCTAATTTTCTCCGACATTCATTTCGACAATTAAAATGATTCCAAACAATTAGTAACAATATATTCCAAACAATTAAGATGATGTGGATGCTTGTACAGATGTTTGTCCAATTGAAAATGTCAGATTATTTGTGCCAATTTCTTGAATATCATCATCCGAATTAGTAACATTTTCTATGTTTCTCGGATCCATCTCGATAAACAATTACAAATAAATTGATACCGTTCACCAATTACTCGGGTCGATGTTGACTTATACGTGACAATAAATCTTTAATTCCACAAATACGAGTCCTGGAAAAATATTAAAAAGAAATTAGTTCGACGTTAATCATAATTTTGATGATTAATTAACGATATATTACCGATAAAACATACATCGATGAGTAATTTGTTAATGCTTGAATAAATCGTCAACACACGAGAAAGTAGATACGAGAATTGAAATCGAGAGCTTGAGAGAATTCAAGAAAATTTTTGTTGAATTTTAACACCCAAATAAACTCTATTTATACCCAAAAAATCAAATATACATATTTTTTTTTCATTTTTCCCGTTACATTACAATTTACAACGGTCTAATGACCGTTTCATTTTTGCCCGTTGATGGGCGAAATGCAACGGTCGTCAGACCGTTGCAAGCAGCCCATGTAGGCTGCTTGAGAGAGAGAGAGAGAGAGAGGCCCGATGGCCCGAGGGCAAGGGGGCCTCTCTCTCTCTCTCTGTCCCTCGCTCCCTCGCTCCGTCGCCGCTGTTTCGATGGCGACAATCTGCGACGAGGTGAGAGCCAGCCAGCCAGGCGACGACGGACGGCGAGGCAACAGACAACAGCGACGAGATCTGGCAGCAACGGACGGCGACTCGAACGACCGACTTGGTGACGAGATTTGGTGAGGAGACGACGCGAACGACTGACGAGGCGAGGCGACAGACGACGAGGCGCGACGACAGCGATGACCGGCGATTCAAGTCTGACGAGCCTGGCTCGTTAGGCTCGCGAGCCTCATCCGTCGAGCTTGGCTCGAGCTCGACCGATAGGCTCGGCTCGACACCTAACCGAGCCGGCCGAGCGAGCTGTCGAGCCAGGTCGCTCGTTTGCCGGCTCTAATGTCGCATAAGCCCATGCATCTTCAACATTGAGGCTGGCTCATGTTTAGCGTGACATTGGCCCATGATTTACCAGTGCCACGCGGGCACATTGACGATGCCACACAAGCCCCTTGAATGATTGATGCCACACAAGTTCATGGTTAACAACACACAGGCTCGTGTTACATTATTTTGTACCAGCAACTCAATGAAATCATGCACTTTAAACTTTTCTTTTGTTAAGTTTAAAATCGCACAATACACATTTACCAGATCAATCAACACGATAAAAAGATAATATAAATAGTCAACAGTTTCGTCTAATATAACCAGCTATCAATGAAATCCCAAAACTATACTACTACAACTAAGAGATCAACATTATAATCAATAAGCAGCAAGTCTATATCTCTAATCACACATACTAGTTCTTAAGTTTCATCTTAGAATTCAACCAATCACCTCAATTCATCATTCATTGATAGTTCAACATTAAACCCTAACTCTTGTGATGTAGACCAAATTAAGCAAAACACGATCAACATCACTTACCTCGAATCCTTAGTTTAAGGTGATTTCTTTGATCAATAACTTTCACCCAATTTGGTAACCTTAACATAATAAGCAATATATAAGCTCATATTAGTACTCTGTTTTAAGCAGATTTCCAAATTTTATATTTCATGTTATACCCATAAAATGCTATGATTCCAATGATGTTATTTTCACTAGATTATTCTCATTAATCCATTTGAAGAACTCAAAGTCATTTGACATCCCAAAGAATGCCATATTAGCAAAACCCTAGAACTGTGCAGAGTACCAAATTCTTTTAAGATAACTGCTAAACTAGGTTCATCCATCACTTTAATATATCTAAAACCCTTACGAAACTTAGAGTAAAAGTTCTTACCTATAGATGAGATGAGAATCAACTAGTTTGTGGGTTTCTTCTCTCTATTCGCCATAGCTTCTCCAATGGTGCAATAATTTGTATGTAAGCACCTCTATTCTTCAAAATGTCTTCAACTTCAACAAAAACCTCACTTGGCATTATGAAATTAGAGAGAGGAGAGATTTCGTGGGTGGTTCTGTCCAAATGAGAAATCTTCAGCTCTTAATTAAACTAATGGGAAGAGCGAGCGATGCGTGGAGGTTGTGTGTGGGTTGCCAAAGGATGTGACACTCATTCAGTCCTTCAATTCTGCATCCTTCCACTCGCTGAATTCCATCATGAAAACTCGCAAGGCAAATTGATACACTTACCTTTCCCCAATTAATTACTAGCATGAATTTTTTATAATTTAAATGATTCTACTCTTGTACCCAAAAGGCGAAATCTCTCGCCCTCAGGGCCTCCACACCCCGGCCCAACAGTTTATGAGGAGGTTAAATCACAGTGACTCAACGGCCCAAAGATAAGAGGCATTTTTACCTGATATCTCAAGAGCTACCACAACATTATGAGTGACAACTCACACACTAAGACATCGCAGACGTCGAACCTAGGCTCTTGTACCCAATCTACCATCTCTGAGCCAACTGAGCTATGATCGTGCGGGCTTAAATGATTCTACTCTAATATAACATACTAGATCCATTGGAATTCATCCATAGATGCTCATCAAAATCATAAACCTAAATGTATGTAGCTATATTTAGCTCAATCAACACTAAGTAATATGATCAACAAAGTTAGTCATAAATCATCACAAGTAGTATACAAAAACATATGGGTATTACATTCTTAATAAATCATATTCAGAATCATAATTTTTCTTTTTAATAATATGCAAAATATTGAAAAGATGATATTTAATAATTTAATTATATTTCATGCTAAAATAATATAATTATCATAAATTTGGATACCCGAAATGCTGCAACAATTCTACAACATTTTAGCATAACAAGTGAGCCAACTCTTGAGCCAGCTCGCGAGCTCAACTCCCGGGCTCGAGCCAGCTCTAACTAGTGATATCAAAGTCAAAATCTTTAATTCCATTCCCAGCCAATGCAATTGTTGATGAGAAATTGATGGCCAGTGGAGATCAACTATCTCAAAGTAGAAGGTCAATGACCAAGTTTCAATAGAATGACGTGAACGATTAAAATGTAATATAAACATAGCAGAGTATGTGATCTTAGTAATTTAGTTTTTACTAAATTTAGTAACTTATGAGGTCCAACAAGATCTCCTTAATTAAAGTATAAGCTGTCATAATCAGTTCATAATCATACATGTAAACATCAAATTATGAGTTCTGACTGTCTTGATCATTGCCTGACCGGAAAGTCCCCGGACCCAAAAAGGCCTTTTCCTGAAGCCAAATTTCAGAAGACCAACTTCCATTTCTGTAATTGGAGTTCTTCATCTGCCATAAATTTTGAAAAAAGTACAATGCCAACCTTTAGCAAACCTAAATAGACCTTCCCTCATAATTAAATAACCTCATAATCATAAACATTGCTTCTCTATCATAGGCCAAGAAAGATGAGTTGTTCCCACTAAACATATTTCCCCCTGTATTTCGGTTTCACTTCTTTAGCACCCATGTTAATATCGTCTGCGGCTTCCCCTGCTGCCTGGGGATATGCACTGAAAACAGCCGAATGAAGATTCCCATCTTCCAACCACTTCAAATGATTCTCCCGAAAGTCCTTGTGTTTCTCTCGAGCTGCCTCTGCAACCTTTTCAGTGTAAGGACCCGCTTTGACCATAGTGAGCAACACCCGGCTGTATCTCGAGCTCAGAATCTGCTCAGAAGCAGCAATTAAAGTGAAACAGTCATGCTCGGGGAAATGGACATCCGCACCTTCATCCTCTCTCAAGACTGGGAAAAAGAAGACCAGCCTGCCACCCATGACCAGCATCCTGGCAGCAACATCCAGCAAATCGTGCACACACTCGACCAAGCTGTATGGGGCAGTAGAGGGTATGTGGCCTGCTCTCTTGTCATCAGGAACAGTATAGGGCGCTTTAACCCCATTCAGTAGTTTCCTCCCACCAGATTTACGAGCACCAGCTCGCACTCCATATGGAGGGTCACAAATAATGGCATCAAATATCTAAAGTTCACCAAAGATTTCAAATAAGCAGCTCAGAAAACTCAAGCTAAATTCAAGCAAATATTCAACTTTCTATTGATAATGAGCAAACAATCGATAGAACTGTTTCCTTTGGCAAGATTCTTCAGTTTCAAGGTAAAAAATTTAAGATATTGTAATTAGTCAATAAAGCCGTTGGTGATCTAACTAATATAGAAAAAAAATAATACAGAACACCAACGGAATGTATTTTGAAAGTTCTATTAATTTTCTGAATTTTACAAAATTTAAGGAGTAAGTCTTGCATTTTGATTAGGTAGGTGCAACAAGAGCATCAATTTAATTATTTCCGGGAAAGTGTTGTAACAAGGACTAGTTTCATTCCCACCTTGATCAATATCTTACACTGCAATCTTCCATTCACTAAGAACTGTATTAAATTGCATTTTGTTTAATACAGAGACACATGTTATTTAAGTATACTTATTACACCTAATAGATCGCCGTTTTAGCAGTTATATATAATAAACACTGTTGGTGTATGTGTAACTTTATTCAATTGAGGATGCAAGCACCTTATGCATGTGGGTGGTCTTTTCAAGAAATATGCTTCAAGTTTGATGGATATATTATGTTAAAAAGATAGAATAAACATACTTCATTCAATCCTGAACGCCAAGGAGGAAGATTATTATCAGCTCTTAGCAGACTAATGGGAAGCTGTAGTCCATACTGCAGGTAGCATGAACAATACAAGTAAGCTCATGGCAATAGATAAGAATTTTACTCTAGGAGTTTGAATTCGTATGACCATCTGTGCGATAGAGTTGGGGTCAAATTATTTTTCTATGCAAATCTGCCTTAATTAACAGTCAAAACAAAGTAAACTCTAATAAGAAAAGATGAAAAACAAAATCATGAAAGGTTTTTTAAGAGAGGGCACCTGATTGAAATTGCTCCAGACATTACAGTCAGGGCCCCGACCATCACGCACCACCCTAATATCAATATCGGCACCCTAACCAAATTACATTGATTGAGAAGGAGTACATTATAAATGGATGAATTTTAAATATACAAGGTTGAAGTTAGCACCATAGTCATAGCCCCAAAATGTGCAGCAGCAATAAGTATGCTACCAGTGCCAACAAAAGGATCATAAACAAGTTTCCCATGTGCCGCTAGAGCTTGATTGGCCATTAAGAAAGCCATTTCTGCATCCATGGCAGTGGGTCCAAGATAATTGCGGCTCTTCAATTGATAGGTTGGTATCAGATTCCTAGCAGCACCACCGACCGCCCGACCAAAAAAGATTCTTCTTTGTGAAATTGGTGGTAGACCATTGTTAGTGCCACAATCATCCGTTTCCATTAGACAGAATTTGTGGTCTGGACTTTTTAAATTGACACGACCCTGTGATGTATGGGTATGTTAGCTACCTCTTAGTTTTAACATAGAATCACTTAAAATTACAAAAACTCTAAGCAAGTAGATTTAGTACAAGGATAAATAGCATGGTCCATTAACATATAAATAAAAAAGAGTGCCCTCTACCAAGATATAGTAAGTTCATATCTGACTCAAAGACCACAAGAAATTGAGCGGTCACCAAGTTGTGGATGATCATTGGAGAAAATGGATTTTTAAAACATGAAAATGAACTTTTTATCATAAAGTGAAAAAATTATAATTGGTCCAATCCAAATGAGGATAATGGCATTTATCTAACTTCACACAATCAATCCTGACTGTTGAATAATGAGAAAAAAGATGAAAAATATTTACAATGGGACGTCGAGCCTCCTAACAAATCTCTATAGCTATTAACTGTGAGTTTAAATAAAATAACATTACTATCAGTTGAAGATCAGGTCTAGAGAAGGATCTTTAAAGGACTTGGAGGGGTTACTGCATCTTAACAAATAACTCATTCCCCAAAACGGCCAATAAGTAGAGCTCTGGTTCTGATAGTTCATCTGAAAAAACTAAACTCTAGTGACTACTCTTATCAAATGTTTAAAACCTAATGCACTCAATTTGCAGGAAACTAGGGACTCAATTTGCAGGAAACTAGTGACGAAAAATGAAATATCTTGATAGTTTCAACTCAAAAGGGCAGCTATTCAACAGAACAGATAGCAAAGAAGATTAAACTTTAGGCATGGAACTACAAGTCAAAACGAATCACATATTAACCACACTTTGAAAGGTATATAACCGAAGCTTTGTATTCGTTCATTTTGTTCCTTGAAACTGATGCCCTTCCCAAAGCTATCAACCGCAATTTTGAACGTGGATTCAGAACCCAGATAAGGTAACTTCCGATCTTCCGGATAGATTCGAATTGACTGCTCTAATTCCTCATAGTTACTTCCCTCTCCCCAAAGTTCATACATCCCCTTTACAAGTATGCCTTCAGTAGGAAACATAACAGAACAATCGCAAATAAACACTGATTAGTCGAATGAAGAAGTGATTAGAAGTAAGAAAACAATCGATAAGGGGGCGAAAATTCGAACTTCGATTCGCAACGTTGCGGGCAATGTCCTCAGAAGGAAGGTCGACTAAATGGAAAGGAGTATCGGCGTGATAATTTTGAGGAAGTCTCCATTCCAAAGTTATCTTTCCGTTCGCTCCATTTTCTCTGTCCCCAAAAGCTCCAAATAGCTCTGCCAGAGATTCCACCTCTGCTCTTCTAAAATCGAGCAATCTATGATAGAATACACAGAGATACCACATCGATTACTTGCGTTGGCTTCCGGTGATCCTTCGAGGGGCAGCAGAACTTGTACCAGAGCACAGTAGAGCGGCGAACCACAAATAAAGGGCCGCTAGGGCAAAGCAACGATGCAACAAACCCTTCCCGCAAAACTCTAAAACCTTAAACCCCGACCTCGAACGCCGAGCACCAAAACTGCTGGGGTCGGTTTGCCCGTGGATTATCGAAACATATGTTGAGACCCTAACGAGCTTAATTAGTGCTTTATTTATTGATGTGTCTTTTTTTTTTTTAATCTGGTAACAAGTACGGGGTTCGAATCTTGCGCTGTCCTAGTGTGGGAGTTGTTATCCTCAATGTTGGGGTAGCTCCTTCGGGCATCAAGAAGATACCTCCTATCTCTGGGCTGTTGAATCACCGTAACTTACTCTCTCACAAACTGTCGGGCCGCGGTGTACGGATCCTGGGGACGAGAGATTTTGCCTTCAGGTAACAAGTTTCTTATTTTTTAGTCCTTGATATATGGACAGATGTTTAAGTAGAGGTTGGCCAAACGAGACTGAAATAGTAAATCGGATCAGAACTATCAGTTTTAATCTACTCTTAGTTCTAATTTTTAAAAAATCGTGATTTGTGGGCCAGTGTCAGTTTTTAGAGTAAAAATCGTAAAACCATAACTTGAACCATTAGTCAAAAAAATTCTAAAATCGAGTACAACTCAACCCAGACCCTAATAAAAATTTGATATAAATCTTAAAATTGGTTATAAACCCGCCTAATTACTTAAAACTCGATTTTGATTTTATTTTGAGATAAAATCAAGTCAGACCCACTTGTGCTCACCCGTATGTTTAAGGACTTGATTTTTTTTTTTTTTGAGATTTGTTGGATAATAAGGGTACTCTCCTTCATTTTTAGATTTTTTAGTATCTTTTAAAGGAAAAATCAGTATATTGGATACAATGTTATTGGAAAGTTATTCCTTGTCTTTTCATTGTATTTTTCTTGAAAATGATTCATATATAAGATTACTATGCTCATTTTTTTCTTGTACCCAAAAAATGCAAAATCTCTCACCCCTATGGCCCCCACATCTCGGCCCGACAGTTTGTGAGAGGTTAAATCACGGTGACTCAACGACCCAGAGATAAGAGGCTTTTACCTGATATCCCAAGGAGCTACCACAATATTGGGGGTAACAACTCTCACACTAGGATAACACAGACGTCAAATCTAGGCTCTTGTACCTAATCTACCATTTCTGAACCAACTGAGTTATGCCCGTGCGGGCTATGCTCATTTTTTCTTGATAATAGAAAAGGTGGAGAAATATATAGCATAAAGCTGCAGCCAAGGAAGACAAAAGCTCAACCAAACGGAGAACTATGAGATCATTGGAAATGTTGACCAAAGAGAATTTTATGACTGCTCCGAGAACTTTGAAAATATAAGAGTGTCGAAGGTGCAAACTAACAATACAAAACTGCAGCCAAGTATCGACTACAAAGATCAATATGTCAGCTGAAAATAGTTCAACTGTGACAAGGTGTCGACTAGAAAAGAGGACGCGTTGACTAGAGCTCAACGGCTAAGAATTATGTCTAACGAAAACGTGGAAGAAATCAAACAAAATGAAGCAAGATGAGCCGATATAAATAAGAGAGGAGCTCAATTTAAGCCGGACTTTTGAGAAACAAAAATCATGTAAAAGGGCTGCCAAAAACTTTTCCCACATTTCACCACTATCACTTGAGATTTGTATTCAAAATGTAAGATAATGCATATTATAAGATTTGATTGATACTCGTAAGTCAATTAATGACATTCGTGTGCGACAAGACAAAGAATAATTGATAAAGTCGAGCCTTAGACCACAGGCGCAGGCGAGATTATCAAAACCATGTTAGCATTTTGTACATATTTCTTTGTTACTTGTTTATTTTATCACATACGTACTAGATTTTATATATCACAAAAAGTTAGAAGAAACCCCAAGTCTTCCTCTTGTATGAATATCGATTGATATAAGAGCGAGACTTATTGATTTTTGTTTACGTCATGATTATTTGTAAATTTTGTTGTTGAGTTTTTATTTTTAGAGTAATGGCATCTAATTCTAATCCTATTTATAAAGTGAACTATCTATAGCTAGCCCATTACACTTCCTAAGTAATGATTATGGGTGCTAAAAAACTTGATAATTTTTTTTGTTTAGTCCATGATGTATGATACTCTAATAGCATTATTTAACACGAACGATCTATCTAGTAAAATCGAAAATAGTGTGCACGTCCATAATTACCTACCGAATTAGATGAGTAAGATAAAGGGATTTGAGCTTAAATGCAAAAGTTATGAATGTTTTATATTATGCTCTAATTATGACTTAATTTAAAAGGGTGTAAGCTTGTGAACATGTGTTACAAATTTAGAATTTGCTTGAAATAACTAACGAATGCCCCAATAAAGTTAAAGAAACTTAATTGATAATGTTAGTACATGAATATTAGTTATTTTAGATGGGAAAAAAATCAAATATTGAGTTGTATATTTTTTCTTGTTTTATTATTAACCTTACTAAATGTTTAGTAATATTTGGTAGAAAATATTCAAATAAAGATTCTGTCACGAAAATTCTATGATTTTCACCAAAAAGATGATAACAAAGGTGATGGTTTTATAAGATGCGAGAGACCAAGACACTAAGGGTTGTAGAACTCATTAGCTCTCTCATGACGTGAGCAAGATCACAAGTAGAAGGAGATCATAGATGATGCGTCCTCAACATCTTCTCAAGTCAAGTAGATGAATTCGAAGAGGAGGAAATATACGAGAAGGTGGAGCTCGTGATAAAGAGCTTATGAAAGATCCTCTAATGGAGGAGAAGCCAAGGAAAGACGCTATGAAGAGAGGAAAACTCATACAAGAGTAGGGTAGGTAGCCAACATGTGTTTTATAGCAAGGAAAAGTAGTGTGTGTTATTGAATTGCTAAGGCTAATTTATTATCCTTAAGGCTAATTTATTACCCATAAGGCTAATTTACTACCCTTAAGGCTAAGTAAATTAGCATGCTTCTTGCCCAAAGTCAAATTATTCTTTTTAGCATGCTTCTTGCCTAGAATCAAATTCCTCTTTTTCAAAATTTTATAATTATGGCTTTGAATAATGAGAGCAATGCCTTGTAAAATAATCATTATTTTACAAGTGGTATTATTTTTACTTTTAACTTGCAATTGGTTTAATTTAAAAAAAAAACAATTGTCTTGATATATATTTTGCAATTGGGATAGTTTTTGAAGGACTTAAAGATTAGTTTCTATTTTCTTTGGTATCTTATGGTGAATAACCCCTTAGTGTTTGATATAGCTTTAAAAATGAGTAATATTGTCTCTTTGGATAGATTTTTGTTGGATAATCGAGAACTTCCTAGATTTAAAAGTTTGGTATCATTTTTTAGGGTTGGCATTTGTTTTTTGTGCTCTTGGATTCAATGGTTTATAAGATTCAATTGCAAGTATTTCTCTTATTTTTCACTTTAGTATTTTTAAAGAATGACTAAAGGGTTATTAGGCTTGTTTCATTGCATAATAGGCAAAAAGATGCCTAACCGATAAATGATTTATAGATATATTTCGAGACATATGTTTTGAGGAAGTGTTACATTCATAAATCAAGGGAGAGAACTTAATGTAAAATATGCATGTATTTTTTGTTGGGGAGTGTTTAATAAGTTATAGAAATACTTTAAGGATGTATTAATTTGTCAACATGTAAAAAAGTGACATTGTTGGCTTTTTGTAGAGGTATGCAAAAGTAGAGTGGCACTGCAGATCTAACCGAACTACCAATTTGGGTTCAGTTCAACTTTATTTTTAAAAAATATAATTCATGGTTCGATTTTGGTCTTTAAAGGTAAATAAACTTGAAATCAGAATTGACCCATAAGTAAAAAAGACTAAAAATTGTGTATACAACTACTCAAAATTAAATAAAACCTTACATAAATTTAAAAGCCAATTTCAAACATTTCTTACCTTCAAAACTCGACTTCAATATAAATAAAAAAGGAGAATTAGCAATATATATCATCAACCATGAAAGTAGTTGCAATGTGTATCTTATACTTTAAAAATCATTAATGAATACCTTAAACTTTAACATAATTATAGCGTATACTTTGTAATCACATTTTTTTTCTAATTTAAGATGTTGGTCAATTTGGTTAGCTATTTTCATCAAGATGATTAATTTTAATGACTTGTTGAAAAATAAAAAAGATATAATAATAAACTAACATTTTTAATTAATTCATTAAAGCTTATAAAAATAATTTTTTTTACAAATTATAATCTTCCTCAACTTTTTTATTGTCATTTATAAATGAAGTGTGTTGACTAAATGAATGAATATCTTTAAAATTAGCAAAAAAATGTGATGACAATGTGTTATTGCTACCTATCCTAAATATATATATATATATATAATTATGGAATGGAACTATGGCCAAATTGGAACATATATATATATATTTAATTATGGAATGGAACTATGGCCAAATTGGAACCGTGTCGTATTTTATGGTTTCGCTAAAATCTTGAAATTGCGACCACATGTTTCGATTGCATTTGAAGAAGAAACAGGACAAAAGAGAACTTGAGATTTTTATTCAAAGTGTGAGAAAGTACATATTATAAAACTGTAACTCATTAATGTGAGCGTTTACTATTTTTTGGAAAAATTCAAGAGAATTGTAAAATCCTTATAAATAGTTATCGTAAAGGTTTGATAGATATACTTAACAACTCAATCCGGGGCATTCTCGTGTGACGAAAAATAAAGAATCTTCAAAAGAATATCTTGGAGAATGGGGGATGTCGAACCCCTTTCAAACACTTTTTTTTCACTCTTTTCCTTCGCTTATTTTGTCACACAAATCACATAACCATTAGATTTTAATACGAGGAGGCCTTCGAGAACGGACATACACAGATTGGTCGAACTGCGTTAATAAACAAAGTTGAAAGAATATCATAATATGAAAAAGGGTTAAAAGCAAATCAGACTCCAAAGTTTCGATTAGTCAAACGACATTGAGTCAAAAAGTTAGGTATAATATTAATTTATTTCTTAACATAAAAGAGCATTCAACCATATAAAGCAATTTTTTTAAATGAATAGTTTAAACTTGATATCCTTTTAACAGACACCTTATCAAAATGATTTTAGAAAACTACTTCGTGACATGGGTTGAAATTCGAAGCTTTCCTCTTTATCACTTTCATTGAATTTGCTCAAGATCGCTAGGAATTTTCATGCGACCAAGAAGACAATTTCAACTTATCTATTGTTATCAAATTGCACAAATTGTAAAAGAGAAATAAGAGACAGAGAACCAATGAATCCACGAAAACGAACGAACACAAATTTGAACTTTAGATAAATTTACGAAACATTTAAAAAGGTAACAACAGTAGGGATTTCATTAAAATTATATCGTTGCTTAGAAAATAATTGAGATACTATTGTATAAACATCAATACTTCTGAACATAGATTGATATTTGTCCTCTTACCGGCTTGCTCGTGAGACTAAATGGCGGGTAAACAATTTTCCCAAGTGCCATATTTTGTGCTGAAACTGCCTCCACCGCTCTGTTGGGCATAATCGGAAATGACGGCTCGAACAGAAACGTCCCAAGTTCTTGCTATCTCCGCCAGAGACATGGGCTGCGAGAGGCTTCGTAGAGATATGCTGAATCTAGACTTCACCTTTGCCGAAAGGTCTTCATACTCCTTGCTGCTCAAATCACAATTGTAGATCCAAATATAAATAAAACTACACCTTTCCATGAAGATTTCAAAAGTGCTGTTTTCAACATTATCCAAGTAAAAACTATACAATCATGTTCTCATCGATTTAACTTTTTTAAAAAAATATATTCGAAACAATTATCAATTAGACAGAGTTTGATCTAATGCTCAGATATTTGGCTTGTTTCTACCTATTTTCTGTTTGTCTATGTTTGATTTTAAAACAGGATTCAAACAAACCCATGATTTCAGTTTCGCAAAAGAATATGAAAAATGTGGAAAATTCTAACCAACCAGCGTATATCATATTCACCTGACATCTTCAAGGCACTTGTCTAAGAGCACAGGAGAGCAATTTGGATAATTTGAAGGAACAAGCAATCTTAGAGGCTGAATTGGTGACTGCAAAAGGGACAACACATGAGGCAAGAATAAATTAAAAGGTAA
>QAOC01037183.1:0-11832 GCA_003255005.1 Begonia fuchsioides | reverse complement strand
AGTTCCTGTAGTTGCCGAATTGAGCCGGGTTAAAATCCCTGAGCCAAAAGATTTTGGGGGAGCTCGTGATGCCAAAGAAATAGACAATTTCATCTTTGATATGGAACAATATTTCAAGGCTACGAGGACAAAAGAAGACTCTAAAGTGACAATAGCATCGATGCACCAGTCTGGCGATGCAAAGTTATGGTGGAGATCAAAGTATCACGACATTTGTAATGGGGAATGCGCGATCGATACATGGAAAGAATTAAAGAAGCAGCTGAAGACCAATTCTTTCTAGAAAATGTTGAGTTTAATGCACGCAGAATGCTTCGGGAACTAAAGCAAACTGCTAGATTCGAGAATATGTGAAGCAGTTCTCGGGCCTCATGCTCAATATCAGAGATATGTCTGAGAAGGACAAGATTTTTACTTTTATTGAAGGTTTAAAACCGTGGGCGAGAACAAAACTATACGAACAAAGGGTACAAAATCTTTCAAGTGCCCTCGTTGCTGCTGAACGATTATTTGATTACCTAGCGAGTGTCCAGGAACAAAGAAGAGCACACCTAGTAGCTCTAACCCAACAAAATTCCAAAAGCCGAATATTGTATCGGGTGATAAGAAATCGTTTGCCCCAAAAGAGTTCAACGAGATGCCAAGAAACTTTGGTAATCAGAGACCTCCTAATCGGCATATGTCGTGCTTCTTGTGCAAAGGCCCTCATAGAGTGGTAGAATGCCCACACCGCTCAGCTCTTACAGCATTGCAAGCTTCAATCCATAATGACAACCCAACTGGGGGAACAGTTGAGGAAGAACCGATTGAACTTGCTGAAGTTGGTACAATGACCTTCTTGTCAGCAGTTCAACAACAAATGGAGGAACTAAAGAAAAGTCCTCACAAAAAAAATCCAAATTCAGCATTTGAAGATCTCTAAGCACCTTAAATAGTGCTCTCAAATGGACAAAAAAAGAAAACAAAATTGATCATAGAAAAGCAAACTTAATGAAAATCATTCTTGCCACCACAGTTTACTATATCTGGAATGCCAGAAATGTTAAAGCTTTTGAGGGAAAGTCTTGGGTCAGCCGAGCACATCTCTAGAAAAGTCGAAAAGCATGTCTTCAAGATGCTTTTTGTTCTCCACCCCAAGATGGCTGATCAGATTCATTCCTCCCCGGCATGACTAGCTCACTCCATTTATTTGTTGTTTCCTTGCAGGGCTTGCTTATCCTCCTTCATGCTGCTTAAGGCTTGCTGTCTCCCTTGGTTTCTCTGGTCTGCCAAGCTTCCCTTGGAGCTGTTTGCCTCCTGTGCCGCCAAAGCTCTGATCGGATCTGCTGCCATTTTGCTGCTTCTCCCTTATTTGGATACTGTTGCGGGGCTCCTTCCTGCTCAGATCTGCTGTCTCCCTGTTCGCCGCTCCTCCTTGGCTGTTGTTGTCGTGCCTCCAGCTTGATCCCTAGCTGTTCATCTTCTTTTTTGTTTCCTCCCCGAGGCGCCCTACTTGATGCCAACTGGGTAGAGTTGATCATTTTTGTTCCTGCTGCTTTTCCGTTTGAGTTTGACTTATGTTATTTGCCGATTTTTCTAGTTGTGAGGGCTTATCTCATAATCCCCGGGCCTTTTGTGATTTTTTCAGTAAGCATGTTGGCTCTCCATTCAGGTCTTTGCTCTCCATTGCTTCCTTCTCGGGTTTTCCGGGGTGGTCATTCTGGCTTGTAGATTCCCCCCGGCCCGGGCTCTTGGCTTCACTCTATTGTTTCTATTTTTGCTTTAATATATTTACCTTAAACAAAAAAAAAAGTCCTGACAAAGGACTAATGTACGTTGATTCGTGCATCAATAACAAGTTGGCAAAGAGCACAATGATAGACTCTGGAGCTATCCATAATTTCATCACAGAGAATGAAGCTCACCGCTTGGGATTAAGGGTAGAAGGGAATGCTGGCAAGATAAAAACTTCAAAAGCAATGCCCGTACTTGGCGTTGTGAGGAGGGTGCAGCTGAATCTGGGTTCGTGGTTTGGTTTAATAGACTTTGTCGTGGCTCGAATGGATGACTTTGACCTTATACTAGGGATGAAATTTTTGATAGAACACAAAGTCATCCCAATTCCTTCAGCAAAATGCTTGGTGATCACAAGTAATACTCCAACAGTAATCCCTGCATTACTAAAACAACCAAACCTGAGGAACACAAAGATGATATCTGCAATGCAATTTAAGAAATGGTTGAAGAATAACGATCCTGCATATGTCCTTGTTTCGTCAAGTACAATCCAAAGAAAGGAAGAAACAGTCTCTCTTGAAGTGTTGGAGGTCTTGGAAGAGTTCAAAGACACTATGTCTCAATGTCTGCCCAAGACATTACCCCCTCAGAGACACATAGACCATCAAATCGAGTTGACCCCGGGCTCTAAGCCTCCAGCAAAGGCCACATATCGAATGGCTCCACTAGAACTAGCTGAATTAAGAAAGCAACTAAAAGAATTATTGGAGGCGGGATTCATTAGGCCTGCGAAAGCACCTTTTGGAGCCCCCATACTGTTTCAAAAGAAAAAAAGATGGTAGCTTGCAGATGTGCATTGATTATCGGGCCCTCAACAAAGTCACAGTTCAGAACGCGTATCTGATCCCACTCATTACAGATCTGTTTGACCAATTATATAAGGCCAAGTACTTCACAAAACTGGATTTACGATCAGGCTATTATCAAGTTAGAATTGTTGAAGGCGACGAGCCTAAAACAACCTATGTGACGAGATACAGTGCGTTTGAATTCTTGGTAATGCCGTTTGGACTGACGAACGCACCATCAACTTTCTGCACGCTCATGAACCAAGTGTTCCACAAGTACTTGGACAAGTTCTTCGTGGTATACCTCGACGACATTGTAATGTACAATGAGACCCTAGAGGACCACAAGACCCATCTTTATTTCGTTCTCAAGAAGTTGAGAGAGAACTAACTATTTGTAAAGTAGGAGAAATGTTCCTTCGCTCAAAAGAGCATCGAATTCCTCGACCATGTCATTGAACATGGACAACTTCATATGAACGTTGACAAGATAAGGGCTATCAAAGAATGACGGACCCCAACCTTCGTTACTGAACTACGCTCTTTTCTCGGGCTGGCAAACTATTATTGATTTGTTGAAGGATTTTCAAAGAAAGCTGCTCCTTTAACTAAGTTTTTGAAGAAATGAGTTCATTGGGAATGAACTGCTGAATGCGAGAACTCCTTCTTGGATCTAAAGGAAGCCATGATTCAGGAACCTCCCTTTGAAGTGGAGACGGATGCCTCAGACTTTGCATTAGGGGGTGTCTTGATGCAAAATGGGCACCATGTGGCTTTCGAAAGTCGGAAGTTGAAAGAAGCTGAGAGGAGATACATCTCCTCCGAGAAAGAAATGTTGGCAGTGGTACATTGTTTGAGGGTGTGGAGACAATATCTGCTAGGATCGAAATTCGTGGTGAAGAAAGACAATACTTCTATCTGCCACTTCTTTGAACAACCTAAGCTATCGGCCAAACAAGCACATTGGCAAGAACTGATCTCTAAATTTGACTTCCGCTTTGAACACAAGTCTGGCCAAAGCAACAAGTGGCTGATGCACTAAGCCGTAAAACAGAGTGTGCGAGCCTTTGTTATCTGTCACAAATCCAAGCATGCAAAGTAAATGGAGTCCTAAGGGACAACATCCGGGATAGTCTGCAAAATGATCATGCAGCTCACACCGTCATTGAACTAGTGAAACAAGGGAAAACTTGTCAGTTTTGGATGGAGAATGGTCTTCTCCTCACCAAAGGAAGTCGTTTATATGTACCACGTAGCGATAACTTGCGACGTACTCTTCTACATGAATGTCATGACACATGGTGGGCAGGTCATGCAGGTTGGCAGCAGACCTATGCTCTCTTGAAAAAGGGCTACTACTGGCCTAAGATGATATTTGATGTTATGCAATATACGAAGACTTGTTTAGTATGCCAACAGGACAAGGTTGAGAGAGACAAGATTGCCGGTCTTCTAGAACCGTTGCCTGTGCCACAGAGACCTTGGGAAAGCGTTTCCTTGGATTTCATCTCAAATCTTCCATATGCCAATGATTCAGAAGCCATATTGGTGATCATTAATTGTTTCTCTAAATATGACACATTTATCGCCACACCAAAGCACTATCCAACTGAAATTACGGCTCAACTCTTCTTCAAACATATAGTGAAGTTATGGGGGATTCCCCAAAGCATCATCAGTGATAGAGATGCTAGGTTCACAGGGTCATTTTGGATGGAACTCTTTCGTCTACTTGGATCGCGCTTGAATATCTCCTCAAGTTATCATTCTCAAACAGATGGACAAACAGAACGTTTCAACAGCTTGCTAGAAGAATATCTTCGACACTTCATCAACACAAATCAAAAGAATTGGCCTCGTCTTTTAAACGTGGCTCAGTTCTGTTTCAACTGTCAGAAGAGTTCTTCCACAGGAATGAGTCCCTTCGAGGTTGTCATCGGGAGACAACCTGTGATGCCCCACACTCTGGAACAACCTTACAAAGGGAAGAGTCCTAAAGCATTCAACTTCTATTAGGAGTGGAAGCAGCATACAGAGCTAGCTCGGGCATATCTGGAACGAGCTGCTAAACACATGAAGAAATGGGTTGACAAGAATCGAAGACCAAGAGAATTTATGGCTGGGGACTTCGTTCTAGTAAAGCTGTTATCTGATCAGCTTCGCTTTAGAGGAAAGCAAGATAAAAGACTCATAAGAAAGTACGAAGGCCAGTTGAAGTTATTGAGAAGGTTGAAAAAGCATCATATAAAGTTCATTTACCTTCATGGCTCAAGATCCACCCTGTCATTCATGTGAGCAACCTAAATTCATGTCACCAAGATGAGGAGGACATGAAAAGAAACCAAGTTTTCAGGCCAGATATCATCCTCAACAAGCAGAAGAACAAGCAAGTTGAGAAAGTTCTCGCAGATAGAAGCGTCAAGGTTGGCCAACGCAACTACAAGGAGTACCTGATCAAGTGAAAAGGGCTAGGAGAAGACGAAGTCTCATGGGAGAGAATTCAAGACTTGGAAGATTTCATAGAGAAAGTCAAGGAGTTTTAGCACAAGCAAAGGCAAAGTTAATGAGGTCGTCAACAGCTCAAATGGGGGAGAATGTCAAGGTCCAGTGTCAAGGTCGGGACTTGTCCAGGGCCTGTTGCCCATGGCCGTCCACACCTCTAAGTTCATTTCCTGTTTACTTGTTTATTTTCTATGTTTTTTTGTAAAAAGTGACTCCTCGACCACATAGCACGTTTATTGCTGTGACAGCTAATATGACCCGGATTGCACTTTAGGGGGAGAGGCATGATCGCATAAAGACCCCCTACCAAACGTTGTAATTTTGCTATTTATCAATGAACAAGCTCTTTGCAACACACTCTCTTTATTCGCACTATACTCATGACGCTCGTGTCGAATAAACTCGTATGCTCGTTCGCTCGTTAGAAAAAAAAGCATGTTCTAACGACGTGGACACTCGGTGCCGCTGGCACACTCGTAGGTTGACTCATTTTGACCATGATATTGTGTGCCGCACAGCCTTTTAAAAGTAGGACCGTGACACTCTACATATGAAAACACCACATTATGAATGCTACAGTTTAGGCTGATCTAAACCAAGAATTCTTGCTCTTTAAGCTCCATTAAACTAACTGGAACTATCATCAACTCAACAGGACACACATACAATCACTATGGCAATTGATGAAGTTTGGTGAAACCTTTCGAACCTTTTGTGGCGTTACATTTTCAAACAATTGAAAAACTAGCCTTGAAGATGATTACAAACACAAAATCAGTGGGCATTGTTTATTCAGTTTGTAAATCAAAACGAAATGACCACATAGTGGATTATTTAACTTCCAAGCCAGTCCTCACTCTCAATGCATCATTATTATATAAAATGGTTATCCAAGAGGTAAATCAAATGAACACGGTCATACTGACCTTGCAGCGTACATCTCCCAAAATTCCTTTGTGGGAGTCACACTAGTTATTTTCTCATAAGGAAGTAGGCTATGCTATATTCTCATAGAGTTAATGAACTACCTAAAATTATAAAATTTTTAAAATTAGGTAGAATTTTGAAGATGGATCAGACAATTCATCAATGACAAGCCTTCAAAAAACTAAAGGTCACATTACTAGGTATCAGCGAAGCTAATCGCTAATCTCCTTATGGGTTTAAGGTTCTTTGCACAAAAAAGGTTTTACAAGTAAGAGATTTCAATTTATAGTAATGATTTTGTGGGCCGGTCTTGATACGATCTTTGATTCTCTTCCGACGATTTATTCTTGGATTGAGTAACAACTCCTAGTCCCGGCATTGAGAGAGTCTTAAGGAATTTGAAAGAGAGAAGAGAAAGAGAGAGAGAGGCAAAAACTAAATAAATTTTTCTCATTAATCTTATCGTTTCCCATAAGATTACAACCTCTTAAATATATAAACTTAGCTAATTCAAATAAGAAAATATTAAATAAGACAATTAACCATAATACAAAATAGGAAATTATAATTATCTAGTTTAAATAAGTAAATTACCATACTATAAAATATGATCTTGTAATATTACTTTTCAATAAAGGAATCTACGAGACTCACACCCGTAATATTACTCAATGCCTCAACAAAGAGCTTGTCCTCAAAATGAAATGAGGGAGATTCTTTTCGAAAGACGTGATGGTCAGTTTCTGGGTCTGCTTCCTCGTTGCAATATAACATAAAAAGTCGTTTACACACATGACTGCGTGAATGAGGTTCTTCACAATTATAACAAAGGCCCCGTGCACGACGGTCAGCCATCTCAGATTACGAAATGCGCTTCAAAACTAGTGGGTCAGTCGGTTTGACTGGATTAGTGTTGGAAGGATTGCCCTGAGGAGGGGTCTGGTAATCGGTATTGCGCACACGAAGTTGTCTTGAAGAAATTGTGCGACGTTCAAATGCACGTGCCTAGGCAATCGCCCGCTCGAGTGTAGAGGGATCTTGTAGTTCGACCTCAACTCGTAAATGTTTAACAAGTCTTGTTGTGAACAGATCCATTGCATGTTCCTTAGAAACTAATAAGGCCCTAGTAAACAAGGCCTCAAACTACGTCTGATATTGGGTTCCTATCCTCGTATGCTTAAGATCGATCAAGTCAACTAGTGTATTTTTCTTGAGTCATTGAACCGAAACTCTCAATATAGGATTCCTTGAAGTGTAACCATGATAGATTAAACTCTCCCTCGCGAAAACGCACAAACCAATCATCTGCTTTGGCTTGTAAATGAAATGCAGCAAGGCTGACCCAACTATATTGGGGAATACACTAACTCTAGAAGTAATTTTTGCACCGAGATAACAATCGGCGTGCATCAGAAGTGTCGTCATAACTCGAAAATTCTAATCGTGCTCTGATCACTGGTCGCTCTTCATCGCCAAGATATGTAACATATGGGTCCATTGGATCTGGATCCATTATCCGTTGGTCTTGCTGAAAATTAACACTCAGAAGGAACCCCTGGTTAACACGAGGTTTGTGTCGTCAAAATTTGGTCGTATTGCAGATGGAGTAATGTTCTTGCACTGGTGGAACTCGGTTGGTGGTCTCGATTCCTAGTTTGAATTGAATTGTTGATTCCCGAAGAAAAATGGATTGGCCTAAGCGATGCCTGTTCCGAGAAGATTGGCGAAACTCCTTTGGTGGCATTCTAATGTCCGAGNCGGTCGACATAGCATAACTTTCGGGAGTTTATTCGGTCGACCGCATGGTCAAGCGGTCGACACCTTCAAGTTCAGTCGACACAATAGACGAGCGGTCGACATAGCATAACTTTCGGGAATTCATTATGTCGACATAAGTTGACCATTATATCGACATAAGTTGAAAAGTCAGCAAAATCAGCAGAATTTTGATTGGTGGACATAAAAGGAATGTTGATTTTATTTAATAAAGGGGCATTAAGTGGGTCTTGGCTAGCATTTTTCCCTCCCAACCACGATCTCCTTCCCCCTTTTCTCCCTAGGGTTCGTGCTCTAAATCAAAGGAGGGTGAGATTGAGATAGAGAAGAAGTTTTGTGAGGAAAAGAGTGAAAAAGTGAGTGACTTCAAGAGAAGTGAAGTGAACAGCTTTGATATTTCATGGAGGCTGAAGCTCAAGGTATTTTCATATCCTTTAAAGTTCTTGTAGGTTCAATAATGATAAAAGGATGATGTTTGTTGAATTAGTGGATAAAAATGAAGGAGTTCGTGTTAAGTGTTTCGAAATCGGTTATGTACATACAGGGTTAGATTTTTTGGAGATTCGGTCGAATTTTGTTACGAATCTGAGTTTATGTCTCTCATAAGAGTTATAGTAGACCCTTAGAGTAATCTATAGCCGTTTGAATCACTCAAATTGGAGCTCCTTAGAGAAAGTTATGGATGTTACAAGTTAGTAGACGAAAACTAGGAGAGCACCGGTCGACATATTATCAACCGGTCGACACAAAATAACTCTTTGTAAATGATTCGGTCGACCGCATGAATAAGCAGTTGACACATTATGCTAAGTTAGGTCGACACCTATAGGTTATGTCGACATAATCACTGTTTAAACAATGAATGCCCTCTGTTTTGTCCACGTAAGTCAACATGCGTTAGTTTTCTGAATTTGGTGTCTTCTAAGAAGTTATAGTAGACTCCTTAAGGAACAATTTGACACCTTAATCATCAGAAATGGATCAATATAGAGGAAGTTATAGATGTTCAAAGTTGGAACAAAAAGTTAAGCCTTTTATGCAAATTCTGATCTGCATATGATTTATAGGTTTAAGCCATCGATTTGATTAAGAAGGAGACTCAAGTGGATCAACTCAACCTAGCTGCTAAGGTAAGTTAGCATTAAGATTATTTGGCCCTTAAGTGGGACTACATTGCAAAGATTTGGATGATTGTTCAATGTGTGTTGCATGTTTGTTGCATGACATGTTTGGTGATGAATGTTTATTTTCATGATATGTGAAGTGATGTTTTCATGTTCATATGGTCATGCATCATAGTTTTACAAAATGTCTACGAACTATTTTCATGCATGGTTTTACGACGTAGTTGGAGGTAAATGAGATATGATTGGTGGTATGGGACGCCAATTGTGTTTCGTCTCCAATGAATTAAGAACTTGAATATCAAAACAGTAAAGTAAATTAAATGGTTATTACAGGCCTGAGCACCTCAAGTAGTAAAGTAGTGAGCTCACGATCAGTAGAAGTTGAAGTAGGTGGAGGGGGTGTTCTTGAGATCCTGTAATATTTCCAAAGATAAAGAAAACATGAAACCTAAGAAACGTGAATGAAATTGTGCATTGTTTTAACGACATAGCATACTCATGCATTGCATTTTATAGTTATGTTTCTTACTGAGCTTTGGGCTCATAGTTTAGGCTTTGCAATGTAGGGAATATAATGGAGGAAAGTGAGCCAATGACAGATCAACAAGTTAAAACAGAGAGGTGTCCAAATGATACCGTTTATTGAGCAATGACCGACGGGGAGTGATGTATGACACGAAAAATTTGTTTTGTAAAAATGTTTTGAATGTTTTGAGATGTAATTAAATGTATACCCTTATTTTCGTGTGATGGATTTTAAAGTACTTTAGAGTGAATGTATTTTGAACTATAGTCTTCCACTGTAAGTTTACGTAATTGAATGATTATGTATTTTTGATAAAGGTGGAATTCAAATGTATGTTTTTTTTTATCATTGACGGTTTCCTTGTAAACTATTTTACAAAGTAAAAGATAGTTTTCAGAAATTAAAGTAACGAGTTTTCCACCAAAACAATGTAAGTAAGTAAGGAAGTAAGTGTAGTAACGGACCGGTTCTCGGGCTGCCCGCGAGTAAGCAACGTAAAGTAAAGTAAAGTAAAGTAAGTAAGCAAGTGAGGTAAGGCAGAAAGCGGCGGCACGGGAATCGGGTCGTTACACATAAGCTAAAAATAAAAATTTTCTCATTAATCATATTGTTTCCCATAAGATTACAACTTAAATAGAATACACTTAACCTAATTTAAATAGAGAAATATTAAATTATAATTATCTAATTTAAATAAGGAAGTATTAAATAAATAAATTACCATACTACGAAATAGGAAATTATAATTAAAAATTATTAATTTTGTTTCTTGTAATATTACTTTTCAATAAGGGAATCTATGGGATTCATGTTGGCTTTAAAAGTGTTTTAAAGCAATAAATTGTTTCTGATGATAACTATGTAAGATTAGCATGAAAGATCAAATAAACTACTTTACAATGCTTAAATTAGACTTAACCATTCATGAGAAATATCCTCTTTGAAGGGTACAATTAAAGTCTAACAATTTGTTTAAGTGCTGCAGAAATTTCAAATATATATGCAGTTTATGTCGACCCATAGTGTATTGTGTCGACCTTTGTAAAATCCAGAAGCTTAGTCTTTCATAATTTGTGTCGACCCTTAGTGCTTTGTGTCGACCCCTGTTCAAAACAGATGCTGAGTCTTTCATTCTTTGTGTCGACCCTTAGTGTGTTGTGTCGACCCCTGTTGTCTTTCATTCCTTGTGCTGACCCGAAAGTCAGCCCAACGTACAAAGTGTGTCGACCCACCTGTATAACTTGTGTCGACCCAAAAATGTAGTGCAGCGTGCAAATGTGTCGACCCATCCAAACTGTATGTGTCGACCCAAAAAAAGACATTGTGTCGACTTTACCATATTTTATGTGTCGACCCCTCAAAGCTGAGCCTGTACTTTACATGTCGACTCCATCCTTTAGATTTGTGTCGACCCAACTTAATTTTCGTGTCGACCCCAGAATTGCAGAGACGAATTATTTAGATTTGTGTCGACCCCAACCTACTTGTGTCGACGCAACTTAATTTTTGTGTCGACCCTAGGAATTCCAGAGACGAATTCTTTAGATTTCCAGAGACGAATTCTTTAGATTTGTGTCGACCCCAACCTACATGTGTCGATCCCAGATTTTCTAAGAGTAGGATGCTTCAAAGTTATGTCGACCGCACAAAAAAAGATTGTGTCGACCCTAAAGATTCCAGAGAAGAATTTGTGTCAACCCCAACAGCAAATGTGTCGAACCAATTCAGCAGATCAGCACCAACGGTCACAAAATTCTCAACGGCTATATTTTTTATGTGTCTACCTGCTAGTGCTTGTGTCAACCCCAACAGCAAATGTGTCGACCCATTTGGACAGATCCGCAGCAATCTATAAATAGATGAAGCGAGCTCATTTTGAGAAGAAGATTTTTGACGAGAGAAAACTACGCCTAAGTGCTGCCAAATTTATTCTTGAACTTTTTACTTTCTCAAATCCTACTACTAAACTTGTATATCTTCCTTGAGATTAAGTGAGTCGGTTTTTATAACCATACAAATTGTAATTGTTCTACTTGAACTATCCTTGTAAAAGGGGTGACGCTCCTTCAAGAAAAGAGTCAAAAGGTTTGATTGACACCCGTAAGTCAATCAGAGTGAAGCTCAAGATTTGAGAGGGAAAGATCTTCAAGGAGGTACCTTGAAGCGCGGACGTCGGCAAAGTTGGCCGAACCGCGTTACCAAATCGGTGTTTATATCTCTCTCTCTCTCAACTTTTATAATTGTTGATTGTGCTTGCATATTGAATGGATAACTAAGTCAAGAAGAGATAATCGTTAAAACATTGAAGTTACGAAAAAATTTATTTAACCTAATTCAAAACAGATGCTGAGTCTTTCATTCTTTGTGTCGACCCTTAGTGTGTTGTGTCGACCCCTGTTGTCTTTCATTC
>QAOC01037177.1:143475-202533 GCA_003255005.1 Begonia fuchsioides | reverse complement strand
ATGATCCATTGATATGTCCTGGTCGCAGATTAGAAAGCCCGCACCCTCGATGACGGCCTTTGTGCAGGTGACTCTACGACTCCCCTGCCCCAGGCCACCACTGTCCCCGGTTAATCGGCCTCTCATCTCCGACATGGGCTGGTCTTGGCTCGTTTTATCGGGTGAGTTTGTTTTAGGTCCACTATTATATGATGTATCGGGCAAATAGCATCGTGATTAGAGAAGAGCACAGTTTGGTCTCGTCTGGTTTTATTTGAAAATGAAATTGGGATTTACTAGACTAACTTTTTGGACTCAGACTAATGAAATTTAAGGTGGTTTCTGTTTTATCTTAATTCTACTAATTTATATTTAAAAAAGTAAAAATTAAATATTTTTTTAATATTTGGTATTAGATTTTATTAGTATTTGAGTTGAGTTTTACCTCATTTTGAATTTTCTTTTATTCTCGGTTCCGATTTCAATTTCATGGTTGTTTGAGTCTTAAAGATCATAAATGAATCATGAATCATAATTTTTCAAAAATTAAAATTAAAATCAGACAAGAACTAGCAGTTTTGATACAATTTGAAGTCATAATCTTGTTTTGCCTTCATTTAATCATAATCGAAGCCTTTGTCATTGTCTTTGACTGCACTCGAGATCCCTAGAAGAGGGCGAATGTAACACATGAGTATTCTATTAGCGGAATGAGTGTCGGAGTGTTTAGACCAAGATTTGATTTTGAACCCGACATCATACAAATAGGCTACGTTCAAAGGTCAAATATAACGGAAAATAAACATAGTTTAAAACATTGAGCCTACGCGAGAGACATCATCTGTGGGAGTGGAGGAAAACTCTAAGGATATTTAGATCTAGTGAGAGAAAAACTAGACTGCAATGGTTTAGGTTTAGGGTTTAGGAATAACCAGAAGATCTGCTTGAAAACTTGCCAGAAGTTCTTGGGACATGTTATAACTTGGTGCTGTTGTTGGTTTTGTTAGTTTTGCTCTCTAACACCTGACCTCACTAAAAGAATCAAAATAAAGCTGCTGATAACGAACCAGAACTACAATTTCTACTTCCGTTCTGGTTCGCTTTTGCTTTTGAATTTTAAACAAGGCAACTTAAAACCAACAACAGTACTAAGTTATAACATGTCCCAAGAACTTCCGGCAAGTTTTCAAGCAGATCTTTTGGTTATTCCCGGAAGAGCTGTGCTGGTTGGACCCCGATTAGCCGAGGCGCGAGGTCCATTTTTCGTCGGTAGGGCAGATCTCTTCATGTCCTAGGACAGTACTCTCGGTCATCTTGAGATCTTTTTTTTTTGTGTTTTGTGTTTTGGGGGGGTCGGTGTCTTGGGCAGGCATATGTCCCCTCTCTGAGCCGCCCTCTCGGACTCATCATGTAAATGTTGTTCTTTTAATATACTTTACTCATCCAAAAAAAAAAAAGAAGAGAAAGGGGCCCTTGTTTTCTGAAAGGGTTCCCATGAAATTCGTTGTCTTCTGGAGCTGGAATCAATTATCGAAGAAAACAGGAGCCTCCATCCACTATCAAGTAGCTTTTCTTTTTTCAAGATTCCATCTCTTGCTTTCAGCGCCTGCATTATCTCGGAAAGCATTTCTCTTTTGTTGATTTGAACTTTGTTTGGAGGATGGGCGATCTCCAAGTCTCCAAATCTAGAATTACTAATGGGGCTGGACTAGCTTCATACCCGATCGACACGGTTGGTGGAAGAATGATGCTGACTTCTGGCGAAGCTGTAAAGTACGAAAGCTCATTCGATGCATTTTCTCAGATTTTGAAGAATGAGGGCCCCAAGTCTCTCTTCAAGGTTGCCGGCACAAACATTCTCGCTACACAATCAACTATTCATACACGATCATTTAGTATGCTGTTTATTTCTCAACGGTTCATCCATTTTTGACCTCGTATCCCTTGACCATTTAACACCTTTAGCTTCGGTTTTAGGTTATGAGAGCTGCCTCTCGTCTAATAGCGGAGCCCGTTCTGTCCATCAACGAAATTCTGGTATTTTTTTGCATGGAGAGAGACGAAGGTGAGTGAAAAGTAGCCGATTAATTAGCGTAGAACATCAATAAACAAAATAAAAAGAACTGAATGAATAATTAGCGTAGAAGCTTCAAAAACACTTACGTTACGAAATCGAGCAATGATGTTTGACAGAAGCTTTCTGTCTTTCCAAGGCCAAGTTCAGAAAATACAATGATAATTCGAGCAAAAATACTGCAAATTATAAACTGTGTGAGCCCCACATTTGAAGTATTGAAAAAAATGGCATAAAATAGAATACCAAGGAAATCAGAAGGCAACAAGAGGCATAAGTTGGTGCGGTTAAATTTTGCTCTCTCACACCTGACCTCACCAAAAGAATCAAAATAAAGATGCTGGTAATGAACCAGAACTACAATTTCTGCTTCTGTTCTGGTTCGCTTTTGCTTTTGAAGTTTAAATTAGGCAACTTAAACCAGTAACAATAACATGTTACAACAAATTCCAAGAACTTACTAACCTAACACTAACCAATTTCGAGCAAGGAAAGGCAAGATGAATAAGCTACATAATATACCAGAGTGAATACCACACCAATGCCCAAAAATTACTATCCTAACTCTAATCGCGTTGAACACCAAAAGATAACGAAAACTTAAAGCAAAAAGAAGAATTAAATCATGAAAATATTGGGTGGATTTTGTAAGCAAGAAAAATAAATTCAGTGAAGTTTTGACGTCCTTGAGAGGGAAACCCGATGGAGGTTATGCTGCGCCGGAAGCGATGAAAGAAGCTGAAAACAGAAAAAAAGTCTGAACATGAGATTATTCGAATTTGTACCTGATAGAACGTAGTCCACTGGAGCAAGCAGATGTATGTGGACTGCTCAGGTCAACTAACGGAGAAGAGGAGCTTGCAGAGAGATATACAGAGAGAGAGAGAGAGAGAGAGGAGAGGCACCAATCCTGGGCACCAATCCCCGCAGCCACAGGAGTACTTTTTAATATCTAAAATTTAATTGATTTTGATTTTAATGGAACCTGCAGTCCCTGACGATGATCAACGCACCACCTCTTCTTCTTCAATTCGAACACAAGGAATGGCGGAAACGAGGGGCCAGTAGTCTCCTTTTCTATCCAAGCATCTCTTTTGCAGCGCAGGACTCCCCATGATCTCCAGACGTCCAAGGTTGGATGAGAGGCGGTGGATCGGCAACGCTCGCATGTTTGGACATCTCTGGATGCATAAAGATGTACAGGAGGAGGGGAGCTGGAATGCTGCATCCAGGCTCTCCACGTTCCCAATGTTACTCATCCTAAGACTTTGGAGGTTGGGGAGAGAGAGAGGAGCCTCTGGCTTTATTATGTTCAACACACTGCTCCCTCCATCGATCGATAGGCATGTGAGAGAGGCGGGAAGGGAGAGGCCCCCAGCGAACAACCCTCCTATCACTCTCTCACAACCCCTTATCGTCAGCTGTTCGAGCTCCGGGGGTAGCTCTTGTCCCACCAACAATTCCAGCTTTGGGCACTCTTGGATTGTCAGCATTCGGAGGCATTTGAGTTCATGGATCTGTTTGGGCAACCCGCACAAATTCAAAAGGCGACAGATTGCAATATATGTAATCATGTGGAATGAGGCTAGGGTTTCTGGCAATCTTCTAATATTCAAACCCCACATCTCTAAAGTTTCAAGAGAGGAAGAACCATGGGCGAAAATCTTGTCTAATTCCGATTCCACGCCTTCAACCTTCTCTGCGTTTGCAGAAATTTCCGAACCCAAACTTATTAAATTTCCAATTTCCAATCTCACGACAGAGGCTGGAACTCTAGGCAAGCTCCGGAGACGGCTGGATCCATGAAGTCGTAAACTTACTATGGAATTAGAAAATTCTGGCATGCTTTCGAGATTCCCACATTCATCGATGCTTAAATCTGTAAGTTTGTCCGGAAATCTTCCACTGGAAAAAGTTGCGAGAGATGGACAGTTAGAAATGCTTAATTCCGCGAGTGCGGGCTTGCAGGTGCCGCTTCCATCCACCATAAATCCCTCCGGAAGCCATTTTAGGGCCTTGCAATCACATATCTCCATTTGCTTGAGTGAGGATGGCAACCTGATCGGACCAAAGCTCTCTAGTTCACCGCAATTTATGATCATCAAATTCTCAAGCCCTGCCATTACCTCTATTTCTTTCTCGTTTCTTCTCGCCAAACTCTTTAACTTTTTGCATTCCTTAATCTCCAACTCTAGAAGCTCTCCCAACATGCTCAACACCTCATCCTCCATATAAATCATTTCTCGAATATTTCTCAATCGTAGGTGCCTCAGCGAGCTTAGGTCTCCCAAAGTCTTCAGCACTGCCTCGCTACAGTCTTCGATGCAAAGCTCCCGAAGCGAAGGATGTCTGCACTTTGAATTTCTCAAATTTGGACATCTCCTGATTGTTAGTTCTTCAAGCAAAGGAAGATTGTTGGGTAATTTGCCTACCAACACAGGGCAATAGCTTATTTCCATATTTCGTAATTGAGGAAATATAACTTCAGCTTCCTCCTCGTTCCCAAAACACGAACACCATTCTTCCAATCCTTTCATTTCTTTAAGAATTAGGGTTTCCAAAGAGGGGAATGTCTGGTTAGAACTTGACGTAATTCCATAGAATTCTTTTCCCAACTTCGTCACCCCATGCATGCCACTTATTTCAAGCTTTTTGAGCGACACCAATCCTCCCAACGACGGTAATGAACTCACGCTCTTGCAATCACGAAGAGAAAGTGTCTCCAAATAAGCGAATTGGAAATCCCCAACCCATTTGGGGAACGATTTCCCATTGTAGCCTTCAATTTTCAGACTTTTTAGACTATTGCAAGGCTGCAGCTCATCAAGTATTTGAATTTGCCTTTCATTTGTATCTTCCCCCCATTTGAACTCGATCGAAACAAGCCCCTCCTTGGCTTTCAAATTAGCATCTCTTGCCTCTTGAACTTCCACCACTTTCTCCAGTCCCGATATAGAAAGCTCTCCACGTAAGAGCAAAAGACCTTTTAGTTCATTCAATCTCAACTCATGCTTCTCTCCAACAATGAATTTTGACAGGATTTGAAGATTCTTGAGATGTCCAATCCTTGAAGGCATCACCTTCAACCAGTCTGTGCCCCTAATATCTAAAACTCGGAGATTAATAAGCTTCCTCATTTCTCGAGGCAGTTCAATAAGTCCCCAACAATGCCTCAACTTCAAAACTTGCAAATTCAAAAGACCACATATTGATTCGGGCAAGAGCGTTATAATTGTGGAAGACATGTCAAGATGACGTAATTGTTTGAGATTGGAAATCGAGTCGGGTAGTTCTTGTATGGCATAACCACTCAAACAAAGTAACTTTAAGCATCTCATCTTTGGTATCAATCTGTCCAAAATATCACTACTTATATGCGACATCAAAATATGTTCACGGAAGACAAAGAATGATCTCAATCTCACAGATACTAAGAATTTCTCAAATCTTTTGAAAAGTTCATAATAACAACTTGCAAATGAAAGATGACGAAGGTTTTCTAACTTAATATCGTCTTGACTCCCTTCATAGGTGTCCAAATGAAGGCTCATTCCCCCACTAACCCAGATGGCAAGATCATTTATAAGGTCGTGCATAACGAATCTAGAGCTTTCAAGTGTCTTTCGTTGAAAGAATGACCTTGACAATAAGTCTTCGAAATATTCATCCCCTACTTTCGTAAAGTTGGAAAACACAATTTTTGATTGCTCTAAAAGTCCCTCGGCCATCCACCACAAAACTAAGTCATCCTTTTCAAATTCATAATCTTTCGGGAACATGGCACAGTAAGCAAAACATCGTTTTAAATGGGACGGCAGATAATTGTAGCTCACTCTTAGAGCAGGAAGAACGGGGCATTTTAGAGACCACATATTGCTAGCATGTATTTTCCTCCACTCTCTGGGATCGAGTTTTCCACGCAATAGCCCTCCAATGGCTTTGGCCGCCAATGGTAGGCCATCGCATTTCTCTGCTATCTCCTCCCCTACTTGTTGTAACGTTGGATGCCCACTGAAAGTAGCAACCCCAACTGCATGTTGAGCTAACACCGACAAACATTCTTCCCGTTCTAATTTCCTCAATCGCTGCATGAACCTGGCGCCTGAGGTGGATGCAACATTTTCATTTCTAGTAGTTATCAACACTTTGCTATCGAGCTTGCCGGCATCAAAAGGCTGACTCAGAGCATCCCAGTTCATGTAGTCCTCGTTCCACACGTCGTCGAGGATGAGTAGAAACTTGTTGCCATGGAGCACATCTTTTAACTTCGTCTGAGCATTATTTAGATCTTTCTCATCACTAGTGCTTGAAGTGAAGCTTTCGATGATTTTTTTTGTGATCTTAAAAACATCGAATTCATCCGAGACGCAAACCCAGGCCTTCTTATCGAAGCTCGCGCAGACCTTCTTGTCGTTGTAGACAATTTGGGCAAGTGTCGTCTTCCCCAATCCACCCATACCCACTATGGCCACCACAGAAACTGGCTTATTTCCATTAGAATCACCACTCAGTAACTCATTGACCAGGGTTTGCTTGTCTTTTTCCCGACCATATACTTGGGATTCTTTGACGAGACAAGTAGTTTCTAATCTCTCCCTCACGACTCCTATCGACCCTTCACTGGCCCTCTCTTTCAACCCCAGAGACTCCTTTTCCTTGGTAATCGCTTCGAACCTCTGAGTGATCTCTTTCATTTTGGAGCCCAAGGACACATTAAACTTGATTTCACGAGGACTGAAACAAGAACAGGAAGTGTGGATGAGTCTGCGTACCTTGCTCGTCGAGCCTTCATTCTCCGCCGTGACTTTTTGGCTCAATACTTCACTAGAAAACTCGTCCAAGATGTCCTCCACGTCGTAGGCCAGGTCTCTGAGCTCGTCGAGCCAGATTTTGATCGGCCCGTCACCCATCTGCCGTTCTTCGGCATCATCCAGGACGCATTTCATTTTCGGGAGGAACTTGCTCCACTGTTCGATCTCAGATTCGACATTGTTTCTGCGCGCGTACTTGAGAACGTCTTGCGAGGATATCTTGCCGAAGAGGGCTTCGAAAGCAGCGGACAGGGCGGCCTCGACAACGAAACCAGCAGCGGCTTCCATGATCGGTGGAGAGATCTGTGAATCGGGGAAAGCAGAATACCAAGGCTACGAAGTCTCAAGCTCTTGTCTTGGGAAGGTAACAATGATTCAGACAAAAAAAAAAAAAAGAGAAAAAGTGGGCAGCCAGCTGCATTCCACCGGAAGAGAAGTTGTTCTCAGTTGAGCGCACAAGGCCTGAAATCTAGAGAAAGGGGCCCTTGTTCAAGGCCTGAAAACTTTATTGCCACTATCTCCAAGTCGGATGGTTCCCCTACTGAATCATTAGAGGAAGTTGCTGAAGTTTTCATTGGTCATTTCAAAGGAATCCTTGGTCCTTGTAAACACTGCAAAAATCGATGTATAAATTTTTTCGCTATTATTGACTAGTCAGTTGTTGAATTTTTGACTAATAAATTTGTCGTATGCGCCACGTGCGACGACCCGGTCAAACAAATTAAATTGGGATATCTCGTGACGAAATCGAACTACGAATTTCGAATGTGACGTAAAGGTTGATTTTACGAAATCAGTGGTCACATAATTGTGTCAAGATTTTTAGTGGAACGAAGGAAATCGAATAAAAATCGAAAACGTTACACGAAATAAATATTATGTTTTAATATTATATTATATAATATAATATAATATTAAAATTAATTATTAAAAGAAGAAGAAGACGTAATCGTCTTCTTCTTCAAGAAACCCCCCACCGCGATCGAAAAACGAGAGAGAAAGAGAGAAACGTCGGAGAGCAAACGGCAACCGTTCGACGAGATCTTGGTGTCGGAACGTCCGTCTTGGAAAGATAAAGAAGTCTGTACAAGCGGTTTCGGAGGTTAGTCCTTATTTTGTGAGAAATCTGAGAAAAACCGAGCGTTTGGGGTTTTGGTTTCGGTTTTTTCTAATCTAAGTTTTTCTTGCGATTCTTGGTACGGTTGAGTCCGTTGAGACGAGTATTTTGGTATAAGTTTCGTCGAAGTTTGATCGGTGAGGAGGCCAGAATCGTCGCCGGAACAGTCGTCGGCGCCGGCGTTGACCGGTCAACAGTTGACCCGGTCCGTACCGAACCGGTTCGATTCGAATCAAATTGATTCGATTCGAACCGAACTAAATTAATTTGGAAATCAAATCGAACCGAATTGAATCAGACCGAACCGAGATGAACCGGTTCAATTCGAACCGGGTTGACCGGTCAACGCAGACCGTTGACCGGTCAATGCTGACATGTCTTTTGACCGGTCAACCAAGACCGTTGACCGGTCCGGTCCGAACCGGGCAGCACGGTTTTGGGGCCGTTTTGGCCCGTTTTAGAGTCTTTTCGCCCGGTTTTTGTTTCTCTTCTCTTATACGCTGTATATTGGATATTACAGAGGAGATTATTGATATTGAAACGAGCCCGGTGTGGGAGAAACAGGATTCCCTAAGTCGACCTAATTTTTCAAGGAATTAAAAAGGTAGGGGTTGTTTTATGACTACAAATTTTACATGCTTAATCGCATTTATATTATTATTATTATTGCAAATTTATTGCTATTGAATATTGTGCACGAATGGTTAATAGGGACGACTAAGTCTGCCCTTGGGTTTCGAATCCCTAAACCGGATCCGGGTTTGTATGGTTGCCACCACCATAGTGTGGACTCTCCGATTCTTGGAGTTACACATTTTTTTGCACTGTATTTCATTGTGTATTTATCTTATGGTTGCCACCACCTTAGTGTGGAGTCTCCACTTCTTGGAGTTGCACATTATCTATATTGTAATATGTTTTATTTATAATTTAATAATAAAAATAAAACCCCTACTGAGATTAGTCACTCACCCCTTTCAAATAAACTTTATTTTCAGGTTCATTCCCGGGTAAAGCCCAGTAAGACCTATATTGGAGTTTAACTTCTCCAATTTGTATTTGTAAAAATTTGAATGATGTAATATCTTTAAATTGTAAAGCTTCCCGTGTATATTATTATTGGGTTGAACATGTTATGTATGTTATCTGACTGTTTGGATTGAATGTTTGGGCTTGCTAAATTTTAAGACTTCCGCTGTTTTGTTTAAATTGAATACCCGAGCCTAGGGCTCAGTGGTCGGATTCCCTCGGGAATCAGGCCGTTGGGCCCGGCGTCTGTCTAGGCCCTCTCCCGGGGCGTGACAGAAAAAGTGGTATCAGAGCCCAAGATCCAAATGGAGTTGGATTTATTAAATGTTGGATAGCATATTTGGATTAATATATTATTTAATTCCTGAATCATTATCTTAACAAAATTTTTTTAGAAACTTCAGGAGATTAAATATGCCTCCCAGACGAGCTAACCGCCGAAGTATCCCGGCGGTTGATTCTACTAATCCTATGGGAGAGCCTCAACCTATGGACCACCTAGCTGCTATTAGAAGTGCATTGGAAAATTTGGCACCGCGGGATGTAACACCTGACCCGCATACTAGGCAGTTAAAATATTTTAATCAACTGAGTCATATGAACACACCCTCTTTCAACGGGTTGGATGACTCTGGAGAAGCAGAAGAGTGGCTTATCCTAATGGAGAAAAATATGGATGTTCTCCATGTACCTGCAGAACTTCGTGTTTCTTTGGTCACTTATTACTTTGCGGGTATTGCTGAGAGATGGTGGCGGTCTGTTAAAGCTGATTATCATAATGAATTTATGCTGTGTGATCAGTTTGAAGCTTTATTTGTTGAGCAGTTCTGTAATGTGGAACACCGCCAAGAGATGAAATCTGCTTTTTACGAATTGGAGCATGGTGATATGACAGTTCAGGAGTATTATGCTAAATTTCTACAGCTAGTGAGTTACATTCCTGGATTGTCTATGGACGATAAGATTATGAGATTTAGAGTGGGGCTCAAACCGAGAATTAAATCATGGTTAGCCGCCTTGAGCTTCACTTCTCTACCACTTCTCGTGGCTTCGGCTAAGCGAGTAGAAGCTGATCAAGCAGAAAAATTTGCTGCAAGTAAAAAGAAAGAAGATAAAGGTCAGAAAAGTGGTGGAAAGATTATGAAGAAAGATTTTAGTAAAGGCCAAAGTAGTAAAAGCAGTTCCTCTAGTGGGCCTTATTCGGGTAAGCCTGGAAGCAATTATACTTGCTATACATGTGGGAAAAAGGGGCACTGGAGGAAAGATTGCTATTTTAAGAACCAGAGTCAGCAAGGAGATATTTCGGTTCAACAACCGATGCCGACATCATCTAGTTTTCGTGATAACTCCCAAGGAGTGGGACATCGCCCTCAATTTGGGCAACCATCTTATATGCCTACTCAACTATCTGGATCTCGACCTCAACAGTATCAGCCTCAATACCAGCACCAATATCAGGCGACCGGTATCAAACCACAAGGGTTCTCTCAGCAGATGACCGATAGCTCAACCCCTTCTAGTTCAAGAGATAAAAGAAAGGGTAAAGCTAAGGTCACTGGTCAGATGTATGTTGTAGCTGATCCAGAGACTTCTGAGCGGTCTGAACGAGGAGCGATTGATGGTACGCTTCTCCTTTCTAATACTTATGTGCATGCTTTATTTGATACTGGAGCATCTCATTCTTTTATTTCGAAAATAATGGTGCGTACTTTGAAATTGAAATCTGAGAAACTAAAAATTCCTATGGAGTTAAGCACTCCTCTTCATTCTAGCTACCTAGTGGATAAATGGGTTCCAAAAGCTAGTGTCATTATAAACGGACATCAGTTAACAACTGGGTTTATTATCATTTCTATGGATCAATTTGATATAATTCTTGGTATGGATTGGCTGAGCTATTATAGAGCTCAGATTGATTGTCACCTTCGGCGGGTGACGTTAACTTTAGATGATGGAACAATATTGGTGCATAAGTGTAATCCTCATATTATTCCTCATAATCCTATTCTACGAGCCTGTTTTGGTGGGAAGAAGAAATTGGAATGCTACGAGAATTTATTTGCTATTGGCGGTGAATCCAATGATGTGATGGCAGATTTGGACTTATTGATTGTCCAAGATTTTTTCGATGTTTTTCCTGATGATTTGCCAGGATTACCGCCAGATCGTGAAATTGAATTTGATATTAATCTTGTGCCCGGAACAGTTCCAATTTCGATTCCTCCATATCGTATGGCTCCAGCTGAATTAAAAGAATTAAGAATTCAATTGGAACAAAAAGGTTTTATTTAGAATAGTAGTTCTCCTTGGGGTGCACCCGTACTTTTTGTCAAGAAAAGTGATGGTTCTCTCCGCTTATGCATTGATTATCGAAAGTTGAATCAAGCTACGATTAAGAATAAATATCCATTACCGAGAATTGATGATCTTTTCGACCAATTGGGTGGTTGTGAATATTTTTCCAAGATTGATTTAAGATCTGGGTATCATCAAGTGAAGATCAAAGAAAGTGATATTTCTAAAACAGCTTTCAGAACTCGCTATGGTCATTTTGAATTCACGGTCTCACCGTTTGGGTTGACCAATGCACCCGCAATATTTATGGATCTGATGAATCGGGTGTTTCGACCATACCTCGATAAATTTGTCGTGGTCTTTATCGATGATATTTTGATTTATTCAAAGTCACAGGAAGAGCACATGAGACATTTGGAAATCGTGCTAGAAACCTTACGAGAACATCAATTATATGCCAAATTATCCAAATGTGAATTTTGGAAAAATGAAGTTAAATTCTTGGGACATATCATTTCTCGTGATGGGATTTCTGTTAATCCCGAGAAAATTGAGGCGGTGGTAGAATGGAAACCACCGAAGAACGTTTTTGAAGTTCGAAGTTTCCTTGGGTTGGCTGGCTACTATCGTCGGTTTGTGAAAAAAATTTCATCTATAGCCAGGCCATTAACTCAACTAACCAAGAAGGAGGTGAAATTTATTTGGAGCAACGAATGTCAAATGGCTTTTGATGAATTGAAAGAACACTTGACTTCAGCTCCCATCCTTGCAGTACCTAATGAGGGTTTACCATATGATGTATATACCGATGCATCTGGAGTCGGTTTGGGATGCGTACTAATGCAACAAGGTAGAGTTATTGCTTATGCCTCTCGACAATTAAAGGCTCATGAGCGGAATTACCCTGTGCATGATTTGGAATTAGCCGCCATCGTCTTTGCTCTCAAAATTTGGCGGAGTTATTTGTATGGTGCTAAATTTGAAGTCTTTTCAGACCATAAAAGTTTGAAATATTTATTTACTCAGCGTGACTTGAATCTTCGTCAGAGACGTTGGATGTAATTTATTGGAGATTATGATTTCTCTTTGGAGTATTATCCTGGAAAAGCAAATGTAGTAGCCGATGCCCTAAGCCGATATCCTCGAGGTTCTCTTTCGTGTCTCATTCTAGAGGATTGGAAGAGATGTTTAATTCTCAAAGACTTTGAGTTTCAACTCCATGATTATGGGCACTCTGCTAGGTTATTCAATGTGGTAGCTACTCCCAGTCTTCTCCAGCGTGTTAAAGGAATGCAGAAATTTGATGATGAATTAACAGAAAAATTTGACCAAATACAAACTGGTGAAGAATTTAATGATTGGAGTATTGGGCAAGATAATTGCTTATATTTCAAGAGTCGTATTGTAGTACCGAATGATTCTGATTTAAGACAGTTTATTCTTTCTAAACACCACAAATCCAGATTTGCCATACATCCTGGGTCTACCAAAATGTATCAAGATTTAAAGCGCCAGTATTGGTGGAATGGTATGAAACAGGATGTGACTGAGTTTGTTTCAAGATGTTTGACCTGTCAACAGGTAAAAGCTGAACATCAGAGACCTGCTGGTTTATTACAGCCTTTGCCTATTCCAGAGTGGAAGTGGGATAGGATTGCCATGGATTTCGTGTCTGGACTCCCCAATACCCCTAAAAAGCTTGATGCTATTTGGGTCATAGTTGATCGATTGACTAAGGTCTCTCATTTTATTCCAGTAAGAATGAATTTTTCAGCATCTAAATTCAGTAAATTATATATCGACAATATTGTTCGATTGCATGGAATTCCTTCTAGCATTGTGTCTGATCGGGATCCAAAGTTTACTTCTAAATTTTGGAAGGCATTTCAACGAACTTTGGGTATCGAATTACATTTCAGCACAGCGCATCATCCTCAGACCGACGGTCAATCAGAAAGAACTATTCAAATTCTTGAGGATATGTTGCGATCTTGTATTTTAGATTTTGGTGATAGTTGGATTAACCACTTACCATTAGTGGAATTTGTGTATAATAACAGCTATCAGGCGAGTATAGGAGTATCTCCTTACGAAGCTCTGTATGGTAGACCATGTAGATCTCCTCTTTGTTGGGCCGAACATGAAGAGCGTGCGGCTCTTGGTCCCGAAATAATTCAAGAGACTACAGATAAGGTCCAGACCATTAAGGAAAGATTGAGAACTGTTCAAAGTCGCCAAAAGAGTTATGCAGATTTGTTAAGGCGCGACGTAGAATTCGATGCCGAAGATTTTGTATTTTTGAAAGTCAGACCAAGGAAAGGGGTCAGTCGATTCGGAGTCAAGGGAAAGCTTGCTCCGAGATATATTGGGCCGTTCAAAATCATTGAACGCGTTGGCCCCGTGGCTTATCGTTTAGAGTTGCCACATCAGCTAAGGTATGTACATAATGTTTTTCATGTGTCTATGCTGAGAAAGTATGTGGCTGATCCTGACCACATTGTTTCGTGGCCTGAGATTCCAATTCAACCTGATGTGTCATATGAGGAAATACCTGAAAGGATTTTGGAACGTGACGTCAAAGTATTACGACGTCGCGAAATCTCAGTTGTTCGTGTCCAGTGGAGGAATCATTCTGAAAGAGAATCCACGTGGGAGTTAGAATCTGAAATGATGGTGAAATACCCTCATCTATTTTAAGGAAATTTTAGTGTTGAATTTCGGGGACGAAATTTTTTTTAAGGGGGTAGTATTGTAAACACTGCGAAAATCGATGTATAAATTTTTTCGCTATTATTGACTAGTCAATTGTTGAATTTTTGACTAATAAATTTGTCGTATACGCCACGTGCGACGACCCGGTCAAACAAATTAAATTGGGATATCTCGTGACGAAATCGAACTACGAATTTCGAATGTGACGTAAAGGTTGATTTTACGAAATCAGTGGTCACATAATTGTGTCAAGATTTTTAGTGGAACGAAGGAAATCGAATAAAAATCGAAAACGTTACACGAAATAAATATTATGTTTTAATATTATATTATATAATATAATATAATATTAAAATCCGAAAACGAGAGAGAAAGAGAGGAACGTCGGAGAGCAAACGGCAACCGTTCGACGAGATCTTGGTGTCGGAACGTCCGTCTTGGAAAGATAAAGAAGTCTGTACAAGCGGTTTCGGAGGTTAGTCCTTATTTTGTGAGAAATCTGAGAAAAACCGAGCGTTTGAGGTTTTGGTTTCGGTTTTTTCTAATCTAAGTTTTTCTTGCGATTCTTGGTACGGTTGAGTCCGTTGAGACGAGTATTTTGGTATAAGTTTCGTCGAAGTTTGATCGGTGAGGAGGCCGGAATCGTCGCCGGAACAGTCGCCGGCGCCGGCGTTGACCGGTCAACAGTTGACCCGGTCCGTACCGAACCGGTTCGATTCGAATCAAATTGATTCGATTCGAACCGAACTAAATTAATTTGGAAATCAAATCGAACCGAATTGAATCAGACCGAACCGAGATGAACCGGTTCAATTCGAACCGGGTTGACCGGTCAACGCAGACCGTTGACCGGTCAACGCTGACGTGTCTTTTGACCGGTCAACCAAGACCGTTGACCGGTCAACATGGACCGTTGACCGGTCCGGTCCGAACCGGGCAGCACGGTTTTGGGGCCGTTTTGGCCCGTTTTCGAGTCTTTTCGCCCGATTTTCGTTTCTCTTCTCTTATACGCTGTATATTGGATATTACAGAGGAGATTATTGATATTGAAACGAGCCCGGTGTGGGAGAAACAGGATTCCCTAAGTCGACCTAATTTTTCAAGGAATTAAAAAGGTAGGGGTTGTTTTATGACTACAAATTTTACATGCTTAATCGCATTTATATTATTATTATTATTGCAAATTTATTGCTATTGAATATTGTGCACGAATGGTTAATAGGGACGACTAAGTCTGCCCTTGGGTTTCGAATCCCTAAACCGGATCCGGATTTGTATGGTTGCCACCACCATAGTGTGGACTCTCCGATTCTTGGAGTTACACATTTTTTTGCACTGTATTTCATTGTGTATTTATCTTATGGTTGCCACCACCTTAGTGTGGAGTCTCCACTTCTTGGAGTTGCACATTATCTATACTGTAATATGTTTTATTTATAATTTAATAATAAAAATAAAACCCCTACTGAGATTAGTCACTCACCCCTTTCAAATAAACTTTATTTTCAGGTTCATTCCCGGGTAAAGCCCAGTAAGACCTATATTGGAGTTTAACTTCTCCAATTTGTATTTGTAAAAATTTGAATGATGTAATAGTTTTAAATTGTAAAGCTTCCCGTGTATATTATTATTGGGTTGAACATGTTATGTATGCTATCCGACTGTTTGGATTGAATGTTTGGGCTTGCTAAATTTTAAGACTTCCGCTGTTTTGTTTAAATTGAATACCCGAGCCTAGGGCTCAGTGGTCGGGTTCCCTCGGGAATCAGGCTGTTGGGCCCGGCGTCTGTCTAGGCCCTCTCCCGGGGCGTGACAGTCCTGTTCCTCGGTCTCTCCTATTGATATTGAAGCAATCGGTCTTGGCCAAAGGCTTCCCTGGGAAGTCTGCTCGGGGCTCACTGCTCGGGTCTCCCCGAATGAAATTAGGGACGCTCTTTTTCAGATTTGAAATGACAAAACGCCTGGCCCGGACGGTTTTACCTCCAAGTTCTTTAAAGACTCTTGGGCGATCACGGGGGAGGACTTTGTTTTGGCTATCCAGGAATTTTTTGCTTCGGGCTGCCTCCTCAAGCAATGAAGTCACTCCATTATTGCGTTGATCCCTAAGTCAAAAGATGCGGATTCTCCAAGCGATTTCAGGCCAATCTCTTGCTGCACCGTCTTTTATAAGGTCATTGCAAAAATCCTGGTCAACCGTCTTAACGCTTCCTTGGGTGCCATAAACGACCCGGCTCAAGCGGCGTTTGTCAAAGGTAGAAGTGTGGTGGAGAATATCCATCTTCTACAAGAGCTTATAAGGAAGTATAACATTAAGAAAGCTTCCCCTAGATGCTTTCTTAAAGTCGACTTCTGAAAGGCGTTCGACAATGTTTCATGGACTTTCCTTGGCGGCATGCTTCGCTCCCTCGGCTACCCTCCGAGGTTTATAGCCTGGATTATGGAGTGCGTCTCCTCGGCTTCGTTCTCTATCTCGCTCAATGGCAAGCTCCATGGGTTTTTTCGAGGTGTAAAGGGCCTGCGGCAGGGACGCCCCCTCTCGCCCTCCCTCTTTGCTATTTGCTTGGAATACTTTTCAAGGCTCACTAAGATGTTGCTCCCCGAGTCTGGTTTTAACTTTCATCCTCTGTGCGAAAAAGGAAGCATATCTCATATTGCATTTGCCGATGATCTAATCCTTTTGGCCCGGGGGGATTGTGCCTCGGTCAGCGCAATCCTACACTGCCTCCATGAGTTTGGTAAGTCTTCGGGGCTCCTCATGAACCCCCTCAAGACTAGGTTTTATTCAACGGGTATCAGTGTGGAAGACCTTAAGGAAATCCACTGCTCTTCTCGGATTAAAGCCGGCTCTTTCCCATTCCGGTACTTTGGGATTTCCCTGTCCCCAAACCGGCTGCGGATTTTCGACTACGACCAGCTCATAGGGAAGCTTAAAGCTTCGGTCGATCAATGGAACCCTACCTCCCTCTTCTTTGCTGGGAGAGCCGAGATAATTAAATCCATCCTGCAGGGCATTGAGTGCTTTTGGCTCTCGATTCTCAACCTGCCTACAACAGTCCGAATCAAAGCTACCCAAATTTGTAGGTCTTTCTTATGGGGTAGCTCGCATGCCAAGGTCTCTTGGCGCCAATGCTGCCTCCCAAAAAAAGAGGGCGGCCTTGGCTTCCGAGACCTTGATGCATGGAACTGTGCCTTCCTCACGGAGATCCTCTGGAATATTCACGCTAAAAAGGAATCTCTTTGGGTCCATTGGATGCACCAAATCTGTGAAAAATCAGAATTTTAAATTCTAAATTTCAACGAAAATTTTTGAAATAGTTTGATTAATTAATTATCGTACGGAACGTAAATTTATCGTATATGGCACGTGTGATGACTTGGTCAAACTAATTAAATTAGGATATCTCGGGACGAAATTGAACTACGATTTTTGAATGTAACGTAAAAGCTGATTTTACGAAATCAGTGGACACATAATCGTAATGAGATTTTAGTGGAACGAAGAAAATTGAACAAAAATCGAAACGTTACCTGAAATTAATATTATGTTTTAATATTATATAATATAATATAATATAATAATATTATTATAATAATATTAGAATTATTAAAAGAAGAAGACTAGTCTTCTCTTCAGTAAACCCCTTCCCCCCGAAAACAGACGCTGAAGCCGAGAGAGAGAGATCGCCGGCAATTGACCTCCGTTCGACTAAATCAAGGTGTCAAAACGTCCGCAATAACGAGAGAGCAATTCTTTAAAACAGTTTCGAAGGTAAGTCTGTATTTTGAGAGAAATGAGAGAAAAACTGCAAGTTTGGGGTTTTGGTTTTGGTTTTTCAAATCTTAGTTTTTCTCGTAATTTTTGGTGTGGTTGTGTTCGTCTCGTCGAGAGGAACGTTTTGGTTAGAAATCGGCCGGAACGGGTCCGGGATTGGCGCCGGCGCGTGAGATCCACGAGCGCCGCCGGGTCAACCAGTCCGAACCGGACCGGTTCGATTCGAATTAAATTGATTCGATTCTAACCGAACTAAATTAATTTGAAAATCGAATCGAATTGAATCAGAACGAACCGAAACAAATCAGACCGAGTCAACGTTGACCGTTGACTGGGTCAACGTTGACGGTTCGAAACGGACTAAACCGGACAGCAAGCTTTCGGGACCCGATTTGGCCCGTTTTCGAGTCTTTTCGCTCAGTTTTCGTTTCTCTTCTCTTATACACTGTATATGGGATGTTACAGAGGAAAGTATCGATATTGAAATGAGCCCGGTGCGGGAAAACAGGATTCCCTAAGTCGACCTAACTTTTCAAGGAATTAAAAGGCAGGGGTTGTTTTTATATTACTACTGATTTTACATGTTTAAATTGCATTTATATTATTATTATTATTGAAATTTATTGTTATTGAACATTGTGCACAAATGGTTAATAGGGACGACTAAGTCTGCCTTTGGGTTTCGAATCCCTAAACTGGATCCGGGTCTGTATGGTTGCCACCACCTTAGTGTGGAGTCTCCGCCTTTGGAGTTACACATTATTTGCACCGTATTTCATTGTGTTTTTACTTTATGGTTGCCACCACCTTAGTGTGGAGTCTCCACTTTTTGGAGTTACACATCATTTGCACTCTTTATGGTTGTCATCACCTTAGTGTAGAGTCTCCACTTTTGGAGTTACACATCATTTGCACTGCATCTTATTGTGCATTACATATTTACAGATTGTTCAAAATCATGTTTAAATATGTTTTAACATGTTGTTATTTATTTATAACTTGATAATAAAAATAAGACCCCTACTGAGAGTAGTCACTCACCCCATTGGCTACAAATTTTATTTTCAGGTTCATTCCCGGGTAAAGCCCAGTAAGACTTATATTGGAGTTTAAATCCTCCAATTTGTATTTGTAAAACTTTGAATGATGTATTATTTTAAATTGTAAAACTTTATGTGTATATATTTGATTGAAACATGTTATGTATGTTATCCGACTGTTTGGATTGAATGTTTGAGTTTGCTAAGTTTTAAGACTTCCGCTGTTTGGTTTAAATTGAATACCCGAGTCTAGGGCTTAGTAGTCGGATTCTCTCGAGAATTGGGTCATTGAGTCCGGCGTCTGTCTAAGCCCTGTTCTGGGTCGTGACAAAATCTATATGAAACGAGCAGACTTTTGGTCGTGGAAACCAGGCTACAGGGCATCTCCGCTTATCAAAAAGATTATAAGCATAAGAGATGGCCTTGTCCTGAAGCTCGGCTCTGTTACTCTAGCGGACGCAACCCTGCAAAAATGGAAGGCTGCACATGATTCGGGTGTCTTGGAAGAAGTTTACAACTTCTTCAGGCCAGAAAGCCGGTGTATAGGGTCATCTGGAGCAGCTACATTGTGCCTAGGCACTCTTTTGTTTTGTGGTTAGCATACCTGGGCAGAATCCCCCCTCGTATGCTCCCTCAATCTCCAAGTTTCGTTTGCTTATTTTGCAAAGGCTATGAGGAGTCTAGCTCGCACTTATTTTTTGATTGCCCGTCCACAAAGGAAATTTGGGCTAGCGTCAAGCAAAACTTTGGGATCTCGTCTATTGCAAGCGCGATTAAGTGGTCCAACAAGCTCGGCAAGCTAAAGCTTCGCAGAAATGCTCGTGTCCTCCAAATGCTGCTGGCCACCTCCATATATTATATATGGGCGGCCCGGAACAAGCGGAAATACGAGAATGCTCTTGACTCCCAGGAGTATTGCAAGGCATATGGAGAGGCATAGTGAGAGAAAAACTAGCCTGCAGTGTTAATATCTTCCATGGGAGAGACGGCCTCCGGACGAATGCAGCCTTGACATTAAAGCCAAGATTCCACGAGCGAAGCTGAAAATAGTCGAGAAGAAGGATCATATTACGATCGTCGTCGGTAGGCAGAGGGATTTTGAGGGATTCATCGGATTAGTTTCGATATTCGATAGTAACTCCAAAAATATATGTTCATATTTCTAGAAAATTTCAGTCCATTAAAATAACCCTTTAAAATTTGCAGGTTTTTCTCATCTTGTGTTCTTGGGTCTAATCTTTTATCTTCCCTGTGTTAGTGGGTTGGTGGAATAAAATGTCAACCCGACAGTTCATGTATTTTCCCTGTGTTATATGGTCCAAATGAAGAGTAATTCATTGTATAAAGCTCGATATTATATGAATTAAATGTCACAAAAATACATAAATTTTTTATTTTTTATGTTTTTTTACAAGATTTGATGGATGATTTCGATGAAAATATTATTCAATAATAACAAAGTATTAACCGAGACTACGAGAAATTCTCATGGCCCTGGCGAGCACTCGGATCTTCACTCACTATTATATTTATGAGGGCATGATATATATTTTAAATTGAAAAGAAAACCGCGGTTAATTATTATTAATAATAATTTGTAGTTATTATTATTGTACAATGGTGCCCAAATATATGTACTATGGTGACACATAATAGTTATATTGATAAGATTGGAAATATGTGACACATGTGTGGACAGGATGTTCCTTCCAAATTGAAGCAATTTTTAAATTCACGAAACCCTCTTGATAAATTACTTTAAATAAAAATAAATAAATAAATAAAAGATTCAATTTGACGAATTTAAAAAATATATATATTTATTAATTAAATGAAATCACATATTATGCTTGGTGCATTTATTCGACACTCAAAACTGAAATTGAAAAAAGTTTCACGGAAGGCTAGGGTTGCCTTCTCCTTATACTTTCTCGTAATATATCCTCAAGTCTTAAATATTAATTACTATAATTAAAACACAATTAATTCTTTTAAAAATAAATAATTATATATTATATTTATTGTATCGATTAATATTTAATAGATTAGCGCACATAATAAAATAGTAAACTTAGAATAATTCAAAAATGATTACGGTGACCATCTAATTTTTTGAGATAATGATAAATTCATCTCCTCGTTTAATCATTTACAGGACCTTGTGAATATAGTACAGAATAAATAATTAAAATAATAATATTGTACCGATGGGTCAAAATCTCTACAAGTGGTACATGAGTAAGTCTTCTTGTATCAAAAGGCGAAATCCCTTGCCCCCAGAGCCCTCACACCCCCGTCCGACAGTTTGTGAGAGAGTTAAATTACAGTGACTCAGCGGCCCAGAGATAGGATGTCTTTATCTGATATCCCAAGGAGCTACCCCAACATTGGGGGTAACAACTCTCACACTAGAACAATGCAGGCTTCGAACTTAGGCTCTTGTACCCAATCTATCATCTCTGAGACAAAAATAAGTCTTCTTAGTGTGTAATGGTCGTAGATGGAGACGTCAGATACTCTAAGAAAAATAGATTGGAACAAACTGTTTGACTGAGAGTCTCAATATGTGCGGTGCCATATTGGAACAAACTTTTTGGATGGTTCATAAGTGAGTTCATCATTTTTAATTAACACAACGCGTTTGATCCAAAATGATAAATATTGTACAGGCAGATTTGAGAGCTCCATGTGTATTTCCTAGGTTTTAAAATATGAATCATTTGTTGATGATTAAATAATAATATGAAAATAAAATATGAAAGTAATCACCGACGGTGTTAAAAGCAAAAATGATTCAAATTTCTTGGGTAGAGAGAGAGAGAGAGAGAAGAGGAGAGAGAGAGAGAGGCATAGATGAAATGAGCTTGAGAAATTGATGGCAGAAAGAAGAAGAGGCACATCGACAAAGCTTACATATGACGACAACGTAGATACGCATCGAATCTGTATCTGATAAAAGCTTCCACTTTCCCAGGTTGTGTGGTTTTATTTTTGACAATTCCAGCCATGGCGTACATTATTTTAACTTCAAGCATTCGATATTGTTTTCTTGGCTGTTAATATCGAGGACAGCTCATGCAGCTAGCTAGATGAAGCTTTGATTTGATCGATTATCAAGTTTCGTCATCAAATTTTGGAATCATTTACATCAATTTAGACCAAATCAGATGCCTGAATCTTGTCCCATCTCGCAGATTTCTCTATCAGTTTCAGGAAATTAAAATAATTATCCCGAGAAAGATGAAGTCCAAGAGAGATTTCGTGTAGACGCTAAGATTGAAACCTTTTTTCTTGGTTTTGAAAGATTTGAAGCTTCGAAAAACAAAGGATTTTCCGGATGAGAAATGTAAAAGAAAAGGTTTGAACACTGTACAGTTTGGAGCAGAGAAAGTATGAAGAACTCCAGAACCCAGAAGAAAGAACTTTAATGGTTCCTTGAAAATAGAAACAAAATGATGATGATTGAAGACAAAATCAGAAAACAATCATAATCTTTTGGGGGGAAAAGACTCGAACTTCTGGTGATGACACAAACCCTAAAGAGTAATGATAAACTATTCCTAGTTCATCAGAAAAAAAATCTAACAATATGAACATAATCTCTCATCATTGCACCAATCTGCAGTTATCTCCGACCAAACCCCTGATAAATTATTTGAATTTCAGATCATTTGATCATGTTCTATCTTGAAACTCCCCAAAAAAAGTCAGAATCGTAAGGCTGAAAAACATAAAAACAAGCGAAGAAAACGCAGAACCTGTGGGTCACAGTGACTGCAGGTGTTGAAATCGGTGAGAAAATGGAAGCTGAATTTTAGGGGAATGAAGCCTGGTCCGACGTCCCCACTGACCCTAATTTATGTATCTTAGAAGTTGATCAAAGATCTGTAAAAAAATACAAAGAATCATCTTTTTTACAGTAAAAATCATGGAAATCTTGCCACAGTGGGGGCCTCGAGCCAGACAAAATTCCCCTCAAACGCAGACGTCTTCCCTTCGTTAATCGAGATCCCTCTTGCCTGAGAAGATGAAGAAGAAACATGAAATCAACCCAGTTATTAATTGACAAACCTGGTTTTCCATCTCCAGAAATAGCCAGAAAAACTCTCTCTCTCTCTCACTAGATTTTGCTTTGTTTTCTATCATCGCTCCCGCTATTTATAGATTTCTCTCTCTCCCCCGTTGTTTCTCTTACTAGATTCACTTTTCTTCTATCTTTACACGCTGGAACTAAAAGACTGACACCACTGCGTAATCCACCTCTTCCATTTCCGGATTCTAAATCTAATAATCAACGAGCATGACGACGAGTGGAATGAAGATTCGAAGGAGATATTGGAGGATTAAAGAGCCTGTGATCATGGCGATTGACGAGGATAACGAGGGCGTGGCTCGACAAGGACAAGAGAGAGAACAAGAAAGCCGAGAAAGAGGAGTGGTTGAGCGAACTCGGCAACCCTAGTTTGGAAATATGAATTCTAGGGCTTTGTTTCTCTCTCTGACGCAAACAAGATTTACGTATTTCTGGGTGTTTCTGATGGCTTTGGTTTACGGTATATTTTGATTCACGAAAATGGTAAACCCCTCGTTCACTGGGATTTCTCTTCCTTTCTCTCTCTACCCTCTGCGGGGGAATCGAGACGAAGAAGAAGACGTTGAGAGATATACAGATTCTGACGTTGAAAAAGAGTTCTTGTTTTTTTTTTCTCAATCTTTTTGAAATGGAAAAACAAAATACTTTGGTCTAATTGTCGCTCCGGCACTGTGTTTTTTTACTCGGAATATATGTAAAAGAGATGAAGTTTAGAATATATTTTGTAAATCATTCATAAAAACTAGGGATGATCGATCCGATTTTAGATTTCCAAACCGTTCATGACTTTGGTTTTTTGAGATTGGTGCAATCTCGGTTTCAACAGTTCGATACTCTCGAGGCTCTGGATTTGAGCCGATAATAATATACTATGAACATCGATAAACGTTAAAATGATACTAGAGTCTCTTCTTAATCAGAAGTGTGTCGACAAGGACATCGAGCACCTTGTGAAGACAGAGACTACTCAATATGTTATGATTATGAGATCGAGCTCATACCAACAACTGTGCACAAACTCACAAAGTTTTAGAGAGGAAGTTTTTGTTGCATCATACAAGTAGAGTTCCTAATATTATCAAGTATATCGAATTTTGAATTGAAAATTCAAGAACAAATTTATGATGGTTTCACTTAATACATATAGTATTGAATTATGAACACGGGGAGGCGTTACCTATTGAGTTTTGGTTCTTCGTATTTTGGGTTAATTGGTCTTCAATTTCTTAAATTTTCGGCTTCAATTTTTGAGATATCTTCAACATTAGACAACAAGTAATTAGTTTTAGGGACAACTCAAGTGATAGAGGACTTGCACACATGACGTGATGTGATACCATATGAGTTTCTATGACATTATGAAATTATCTTATTATATGTAAGACTCACTTTATTAAATATTAAACAATATGAATATCTCACTAAATGACCAAATTCAAACTAAACCCATGAATATTTGAGTCGGGTCGATCATCATAATCGATCAGTTATGCTTTGGATCTAATATCGAAACCTAAAACCATCATATCAATTATTTTTCTGGGTGAACAGAACATGTGAGTTCACCCCTAAGATTGTCACAATCACCGGTGTTTTGAGTGATCTTCGCAAGAACGTCAATGAATGTATCGATTTAACGATAACAAAATTTAATTAGTAATTAATTTGAAAATAAAGACCTAAATTATTGCAAAAATACCATTTTTCAACGATGGGTAAATCATGGTTAGTGCAATGGTTGATATGGTTGGGAACAAGGGTATGCTTGGTCTGTGCAGGGGGCTAGGGTTTAGTCGACGCCATATCGTCTCCATTCATAGCTCTTTCCTTGTTCGTTCTCTAATGGCGGATTCAAGCGCTGCGTCTTATTCCACTGCTTCTCCGAGTTTCACCCCTCCTGTAAAGCGAGTGGGCACTCACAATGGAAGCTTTCACTGCGATGAAGCTCTCGGTTGCTTCATGATTCGCCTCACCGACAAATTCGCCAACGCTCAAATTGTTCGGACCAGAGATCCTAAGGTTTCGGCGCTTTCATTTATTCTCTTTTTTCTTCCTTTTTCAGACTTTTCTTGCGAAATGATGAAATATCCGTAAAATGGAAGACGGTATGAATCTCCAGTGAGTAGGTTATCTCCTGATTGTATACTTCAATTCTCTGTTCGAATTTAGGATTTGAGTTGAGGCCCTTTCATTAAAAAACGTATTATTTTTATGCGTAGTTTAAGCTGGGGGCAATTCTTACATAATGGTAAACCATTAAGCATTTAATATATTGAGCCTCCTATAAACTCCTTTAATTCCTCTTTTTAGAATCCCTTCTCTTTTACCTTCCATGGAGTTTAGTTACTGCCATAATAACAAGTTCCCTTGATAAAAAAAGACTTAAAATGTACTTCCTTGTTCTGAATTCTTTTGTTTTTCTTTGAGTAACTGTGTGTAGACTAACTACGGTTGTCTTTGATCTTGTTAAAATGGAAGAAACGTACCATGTTCGTGCTTTTTTTTAATGAAAAGGAAATCATATGAATGATTTATCATTGGGTGTCGATAATGATGGATATATTGGTATATTTTAGGGTTTTTAGTTTTCTCCCACTGGAGTTCAAATTATATAAGCAGCGGTTTTTTTTATCTAGGAGTTACCATTTTAGTTGAAAACTTTGTGGAAAGAGTTTATAGTAACTGTTACACTTTTATTTGATATGAAGTGGCCAGATTTAAATAAGAGGGAACTGCAGGTGTTGGAAGGTCTTGATGCTGTTCTTGATGTTTTGGGCGTGTATGATCCAAGTCATGATCGGTATGATCATCATCAGAAAGGGTTTGATGAGGTTTTTGGTCATGGCTTCTCAACCAAGCTCAGCAGTGCTGGTCTTGTTTATAAGGTTCATGTTCTGCCTGAACTTCTATCTCCTTCAATTATTTGTGTTTCATGGAAACTGTGTATTTTAATATTACTATTATCAGACTAAAATATAGTTATTTTCTTTAGCACTTTGGAAAGGAAATAATTGCCAAAGAGCTTCAGCTTGATGAAGGGCATCCAGATGTGCATAGGCTATTCTTGGCTGTTTACAAAAGTTTCATGGAGGTAGTAAAAGTTTTTTTTTTTTTTTAAATCTAAGATAATAGAATAGATGGAACATATTTCCATGAAGGGAGACAAACTGACTGCAATCATTAAAAAACAAAACAAAACTTATATACTGGATTAGTTCCTTAATTCACAGAGTTCTGTAAACAACTGAATATTAACATTTTATCTTCTACTCTTAAAGAGTTTATATAAGAAATTTTCTAGTTTGTTGATATTTTGCTTGCTATTATAATTTTGAGTTTTTGCTTATACTTCTTTGAGTAATGTTGCATTGTTAAATGTGCTGAAAAGGTAGCAGTTTTGAATAGACTTCTTGCTCATCATGATGCCTGTGTATACTTATATAAGATTAAGAATTAAAATAATTATAAGAATTGACTAAAGTTTCATCAACCTTATTGTAAAGCTGTGGAGCATTTATGGTAATTATTCTTATTTTTCTTTTTTGAGTGTAAGGTAGCCAGTTCGGATGATGTCAGGTCAGGTCTAGTTTTGTATTTGTTGTAAGTATAAATAATTAGACTTTTGTGTCTATTGTATTCGGCTCTAAGAATAAAGATTTGAAAGTTGAGACCAAAGATTAACAGAGGTCAAATATTGTTGGGTGGTCAATGCAATGGATGTTTCTTTCTGTATACCCTTCACTTTCAATCGCATGATACATTTATTAAATTGTAGTTCTAAGATCGTTTCACGTTTTCTTCACGGAAAAAAAATATTCAAACTATCAACCTGATTCAAATTCGTGATTGATCATGCTCGTTTACTTTGGCTCCTTCCCAATCCTTTTAACATGACTTTTTTTAATTAGGCAATTGATGCTATCGACAATGGTGTCAATCAATATGATGTAGACCAACCTCCTCGATATGTTAACAATACACACTTGTCTTCCCGAGTGGGAAGGTTGAATTTGGATTGGATAAATCCTGATCAATCTCCAGAAAAAGAGAATGAAGCCTTTGACCGAGCAATGACACTAGCTGGCAGTGAGTTTTTAGATGTAAGATTATCTTACAAATGAGAAGTGAAAGACTTTTTTTTTAAAAATTTCTCTATTTTGATTGAATAACTAATTTTAGCTTGATATCAATTATGTAATTTACTCACAGAAGACGTAGCTTTGTAATTTACTCATTTCAGAGTCTTAGGTATCATGCAAATTCTTGGCTGCCAGCAAGGTCAATTGTGTTGAAATGTCTCCTGGCAAGAAACAACATTGATCCCAGCGGAGAAATTATGGTTTTGACGACACTTTGTCCTGTAAGTAGACACTAATATTATGGTTCAAGTTTCTGTTCTTTCAGACATTGCTACTTCAGCTTGTGGTCTTATGAAAGCTAATATTATTATTATTTTTTTTATAACTTTCTGACTGCTTATCACTTCCAGGGATAGACAGATTCTAATGTTAGTTTTATGTTACAGTGGAAACTTCACTTGTTTGAGCTTGAACAAGAGTTGAAGATTGAGCCTTTGATCAAATATGTTCTCTATCAGGTATACAACTCTTTTCCTCCATTATTAACTTACTAGAGGTAGGCTGATCATGACCGGTACTGCGGTCCGAACCAACACCGCCGGTTTTGATTTGGTTCCCGTCTTTGAGGGGAAAAAACCATTAAACTGAAACTGGACCGTGGTTAAAAATGATTAAAAATGAGATATAATCTAACGAAAACTAAAGAAAATCAACATAGACTCAAAAAACTGGTTTCAAACCCGGACTAATCATTTAAAACTTGACCCAATAATATAAAAAAATACTTATATATAATTCTGAAACAGAATCGGGACCAACTGAAATTGAGTTCCGATAGCAACTTCAAATATCAAAGGGATCAAATATGAAATGATACTTTGAATCATAGAACTATAACGAAGATCAACCAACATTTATCAAATTTGAAAAAAAGTCATAAGAAATGATTCGATCCTCTTATTTTTTCACAGTATGTTATGGTTTTAGTTTTAAATTCTAGAATTGTGGGCACCGAGTCCCAGTTCCATCTCAAGATGAAACCAGACTGGACTAGAACCGTCTCTCACCTCTGCCTCATAAAGATTTCAAAAACACACTTGCACAAACTGGTCTAGCTTCGTGTTTATGAATGAACTTTGCTTAATCATTGGCTGTGAAAGATTGAACTCTTAGCAACTCATCTTTCTTAGATTTGTTCATCATGATCTCCATGATAAAGTTTTGGCCTCAAGGGTGTTGTTTGAAATTGACAGGATGACAGGAGTAGGCAGTGGCGAGTGCAAGCGGTGGCTGTGTCGCCCGATTCATTCGAAAGCAGGAAGACTTTGGCTGCCCGATGGCGGGGCCTGAGAGACGACCGTCTCTCGACCGAAACAGGGATCAGCGGCTGTGTGTTTGTCCATTTGAGTGGTTTTATTGGTGGAAATCAAACCTACGAGGGTGCTCTTGCCATGGCAAAAGCTTCTTTGAAGCTCTAAAAGTCATGTTGATGCCCTTTGCTGAGAGATTTTTTGGTCAAAAATTAAATAATTTATTATATTGGTTATTGACATTGCTTTCTAATTCAAAAGACCAATTTTGAGCTTTTTTAATTATTGAAAATGTTTATTTCTTATTTTTAATTTTCATGCCCAAAACATTGATGAATAACATAAATTGAGCATCCAAGAAGCCCATATTAATACAACCCACGACATGAAACGCGAAACTTACAAAGCGAGAATAAGCTCTCCGCTCGTTCATCTGCCCCGGCGATTTTCCGTAGCTTTTATTTTCCTTCCTTGTCACGGAAGCAGTGAAGATTTGTGCAGTACAATGCTCGTCTCTTTCCATTGAAATTTTGAATCAATGTGAGTCGATTTGTCTCATTCTATTGAAATATTTGAACTTCTGTGATTTACTTTTGTTACGCTCTTAATCACCGATCACATGATGAATTGTCCAAGAATATTTGTTTTGTTACGTCATTACTTTTGTTACGCTCTTAATCAATGAGTGATCTTCTGTGTTTACTTTTTTAGTATACTTTTTTAATTTATATTTTAAATCGACTTATGATTAGTTCAATTAACGTATTTTTAATATATTATATAATATTTATTGTGTCAATCAGAACTTGACAAATGATAAGATAAGTTGAGAAGATCTGCTAAAAAAGTAAATCAAACGTTATGTTTTTATTTATCTAAGAATTAGTATGTTGGGGAATAGAGGGGGAGAATGGACAATGTTTTTGTTTAGAGGTCTATTTCAGACTTTTCACATATTGCAGTACTATTTTAGGCAAACTTTAAAGAGCTAAATTTCAAATTTCTAAGTGGGCCAGTCGATCAAGTCTGAATTTGTGTGGGTGGATCTTCTAATCATGTTTCATATTTGCTCATAGCAGATGATCACACGGAGCTGCAATAAGTGATCTCGAAGAAAGCCAAATTGTCTTACTTCCAAGCTCTAGTCATCGATCTGCAAATTAGGGATGAGACCCACAGGTTCTGTTCGGTTATTTTCTAAAAAATAATCGATCCGGCTGGTTTGGGTTTGAAAATTTTTAACCCGAAGCGTATCCGATCAATTTTGATATCCGACGGGTTGAGTTCAGTTAAAATTCAGTTTTTTATTCGGGTTAGGCCTCGGGTTGGGCTGCGGGTTTAGAGCGGGTTTGAAGTGGGTTTGGAGCGGGTTTGGAGCGGGTTGTGTCGGGTTTAGCAAGCTACTCACCTTATACATATCAATGATATATTCAGCATGAATATATATAGTGTATTAATTTTAAGGGTAAATAATAATTTACTCTTTAATAATAAAGTCAATTGCTACAAATATTTTCAATTTTAAAAATTATTAATAAATATTTTAAATTTTATTATAATTATAATGAATATTTTATCATTATATATATTTTAATTTTAAGATATCAAATAATATAATTAGTATTTTATTTAATTTGATTAATTTTAATAATTTATCTAGAAATATATATTATATTTTATTTATTTAAATTCATTAAAAATAATTTTTTTATAAATTTATAATATTTTCTAAAACAAGAATTTTCAGAAATTTATAATATGTTTCATATTTTTATTATTATTTGATAATTTAATGTGTTAAATAAATAAATAAATATCATTAAAATTAACAAAAAATATGACAACAAAATATTCATTGACATTACAATAAAGTTCAAAGTATTTATTGATGACATTTAAAGTTTAAAATATTTATTGCAATAATTTCATAATTTAGGAAAGAAATTGATACTTAGTGTAATTTAAATTAGGATAAGTTCAACTAAAGTATTAAAAAAAAAAACCAAATTGGCCAGAAATTTCTTTAAAATTACAGGGAAATACAAAACTTTCCGTTCATCTTTTAGGAAAGAATGATGTATTAATCGTTCCGATTTCTACTGTGCCGTCGGAGTCAGCTTTTAGCTGTGGTGGTCGTGTTATCGACTCATTCCGCACTTCGCTGTTGCCGAAAACAATGGAGACCCTTATATGCACTCAGAGTTGGCTTTGTTCTGAATCAGAAACTCCATTTTTGTCAGAGGTATTGGAAGACTACACAACAATTGACGAAGGTATATTTCGACTATGAGTTATTTGTTAATATATTAAAAATATAAACTTAACATTATCCTTAGCAAGAATTGTAGGACTATTTACCATTCTCGACCAAGTTCCATCGCAAGACCAGTGACCCAGAGAAAAATCAAACCATCCGTCTGCAATGCGGGAACATTAAGGTTCCGCATTTCATCATCCGCCATTGTTCCGTAAGGTAACTCCATGTGAATATCCCAAGGAGGGTCGGCCATTATCACTCCAAATTGTCCCAAGATGTCCATTCTAAACGAACGGATATCGCAGTTAATCCATTGCGGTTCGCCGAGCTCAACCTCCAAGCAATACTCAGCTCGTTGAGGCTTTTAGAGGCTTTGGAGGAAGAGCAGAGGTCCCCATCAAAATGGGGGGCACATCTTGAACTGGATCGAGCTCGTAATGAACATACTTGCATGTCTACCAACAAAGAAAGAAGTCGATGATAAAGTTCACAAACAATGAATCGGTAAGGTGAATGGAGAAGAAAAAGTTACTTTCATATGACGACAAGTATCGAGAAATGAACAGTCGCCTAAGTTGATGTCAGTATGTGGAGCAATAATTCAACGAAAATGGACCTGTGATCAATTTTAGTGCTAGATAATTTAAATATTTTTTTTAAAGGAAAAGAGAGTTACATTTCAATGAATATAACCCTGCTGCAGACAAGATAATTAAGAAATGTGAGCACTCAAAACTAGGAAGCAAGACCGCACTAAAGAGACATGACACAACCTTATGAGACACAAACCCGCCATAACATGTCGGGTTACTAACAAGCATAGTGATAGGACCCTTGTTCCCTTGAAGAATGAAATACGAAAGAAGAACACAATCAAATGGAAAACAAAGAACAATTCGATCAGCGATAAACTGAATTATTATGCTAAGAGTATAATAATTCCAATAGAGATCCTAATATAAATGCAGCAGCAATCAACATAAATATAAAATCATAAAGTTTCACAAAGCGGGAAGTTAATTTACATTCTAAACATAGAAAAACTGTTGTTTGTAAATCAGAGAACATGCAAAGATTTGTAAAAGTAAAGCCAAAACTTTGGAAAATTCATTAAAAATCACACTCACTTTATCCTGATCTCTTAAATACTTAATCATCAAGCCAACAAGTTTCCACCAACACAAAGAAAAAAAAATTCAACTACCCATGTATAACTTGCATAAATTGTTTCATCAATTCTATGCTCGAAAATCGACTAGTTAAACAAACCAAGCATGTAGTTCGCACAAGTATCAAATCAAATCATCCTACTGGGTATTCAAAGGCTGTGGATATTCACAAACCTTGGCAGCTACGGCAGTTTCCTTGGCAGTCGGTCGGTGAATTAGGTCCTGGATATTCACAAACCAGGGGAGGGCTTTCCGCTCTGAGTCCCAGTCGTCGTGGGCTGCGCTTCCGAGGAAGCGGGGATGTTGGAGCGGTTCGGAGGCGTCAAAGGTTGAGAAGGTTCGACAATTTTTGGTTGTTTGGGTTGAGGAAGAGGGGGAGTGGGAACGAACTGGCGGCCATTAAAGGAGGACAGGACCTTGAGAGAGAGATCGAGAGATAAAACAACACCAGGGACCAAAAATCAATGCGAGCTTCCAACTGTGTGGAGTGCTGAATCTCTGTGCGAGCTTCCAGACGCCGACAAAACATCTATCAAAACTTCTACAAATTTAAGAATGATCTCTTACAATACTGTACTATCACACTGCAAAAGGATTCAAAGAAAAAAGTTGAATTCAGCTCTTATACGGCTAGATCAAATTCTTACTTTGCTTGAATTTTGTAATTTCAAAAGGTGACCAAAAATCGATTCCCAAAAACACTAATTTTTTAATTAAACGGCGTATTCGGCAAATGTAACAGGTAAAGACCTACGCGGCCCATGTGAAAATATAATGGTGCAATACGGAGAAATCATGATCCAAACTACCAGAGCTTTCTGTATTTTCATCGAAAATGTAAAATTGGAGCATCAGACGAGGCTTTTTGCCTGTGCTTAGATCACGATAAGCATTGTAAGATTTACATATTTTGCGGTCAAATCGAACCCTAAAACTTAAAGGTATGACCCTCTAAAGTTTTAAAACAAAAATTACGCAATATTTGTTCGAACAACGATTTGTAATTACTTTGGATTTGAATGTTTCTTAAAACATTTCACTACTTTAAAGAAAAATAGTATACGAAATTTTTTATAAATATGTGATAAAAATTTAGATTATTCAAATAATATTTGCTTAGTAATAACATTTTTTAAATTAAAAATAAAATAAAAAAATGAGCGGACCACCGCTCGAGGTGAGTTGCCGTCCGCCGTGGTCATTTTCGATTTTTTAAAATTTGCAGTCATTTGCCTTATGAATAACACAATTATTTAAATTATTATTTATATAAAACATATATGAATCCCTTAGCTATAAAATACATATAATGTTTTCACTTTAAGTCTAAGAACTTATTTTATTCAGTGCATAAGTCTAAGAACTTTTGTCCGATGAAAATAAATGAATCGAGACACGACAATATCTGATCATTTGAGTTCGGAGCTGAACAAGGGAATATGGCTTTTGTTGTTGGGATAGAATTACCATTGTGACATCTCTAAGTAAAACATAACAGAATAGAAAAAAAAGATGCTAGAAGAAACAAGCACATCTTCATTCATGAATATAAAATGAGTTAGCAGACAATATCCAGGAGTCTACAGAGATAAACAAAAGGGATTCAATTTTCGCCAATTAAAGGCAAATGTCTCATCATTTTCATTCACTAGATATCGTCAAATGTAAAGAATACACCATCCTGTTGCATTGAAGTTTGAATTACTCAAACACAAAGAAGAAGCAAATGTTATCTAAAACCCAATTGCTCAGATTCAATCGTCAAACATACAAGTGCTTACAAAAATGGAACTGAACAGTAGTGTATAGCTAATCAGCAGACTAAGTAGTCAAGTGTTCTGAGCAACATTATATTGAGAACACGTTATAGTAGAAATACAAGAAAATTGGGGCTGATGAGAAATTCCTGAGAGAGCCGCCAGGGGAATTGATAAAGAGCCTAATATCTTTGGTAGAGTCCTGAGCGTCTAACAGCAATAGCTGACTAATAATGGCGTCGGCCATAAAGTCGTCGATGTTGTTACCTAAAAACACGATTCTTTCCCTGAATAGAAGGCCCATGGCGTCACTATCAGCGCCTCTAGAGGCGGTTTCAGGCGCCTGCGTGGCGGATAAGAGGGCGGAATTCGACGAAGCAAGTGGAATTGAAGGTTTGTGAGAATTTGTTTTGAGAAGCGCCAACGGAGGTAAACTAAACACTGGGAATTTGAGCTTCGTCCATGAAGACGAGGGGCATAGGGCATAATTTGGACGTTTGGGATATGGCGATTGAGCTAATATTGCTGAGCAAGAACAACGAGCTTGGAGCTCCATTGGAGGTCTTTCACTTCGAGTTCGGGCTGCGTAATCAATGGAGATGCAGATGAAATTTGGTTTAGAAGACGGATATGGTAATGTAGCCCAAATATCCGACCCGACTAGATCCGACCGAAAGATCCAATACGACCCTTCAAATTAAGATATGCAAACCAAATCTACCCATGCATTCGTCCTGACCCGACCCGTAATCCGAATCTTATAACAAGTCCGAAACGAGAAATGTACTAATGTAAATTTCCCGGTTTTTTGGATGAACCGAAAAACCTTCGGTTGCGCCAAACAAAGAATAGATCAGATTTTAGTTATAAAACCGCACCAAAGCTGCTGGGAAAAAGTTTCGGCTCAACTTTCCGGTCTGGTTTTCATGATTCCCATAGCACGCTCATGTCGCATAATTTGTTTCTCAAGTTCCTTTCTCCAGCTCCGGCGATAGAAGAATTGGCAACAATGGCTGCCTCAGTTATGGTTTTGGAATCTAAACCTACGGCCGAGCCACCAGCTTCGTTCCCTTCGATTAAATTTGACATTCAAAGCATGGTCGACCAGTGGTCCGATGAAGACGACCTCTACAGTCGCTTGAAATCGCTGCAGAGGCAGTTAGAGTTCATCGATATACAGGAAGAGTACGTTAAGGATGAGCAGAAGAATCTGAAGCGGGAGCTATTGCGCGCGCAGGAGGAGGTCAAGAGGATTCAATCTGTGCCCTTGGTGATTGGACAGTTTATGGAAATGGTTGATCAAAATAATGGTATTGTTGGATCCACTACAGGCTCTAATTACTATGTCAGAATTTTGAGCACTATTAATCGCGAGCTTCTCAAGCCCTCAGCTTCCGTCGCGTTGCACCGTCACTCGAATGCCCTAGTCGATGTACTTCCTCCTGAAGCTGACTCCAGTATATCTCTTCTAAGCCAGTCTGAGAAACCTGATGTTACCTACAATGTAAGCTCCATCTCTCTAAATTCAGATTGTCTTTTGAAAATACTTTGTTCCTAAACTGAATTACTGATAGGTTGAAACAAAATGTTGATTTTTACATCTGTTTATCGATGCTTTTGTTTTTATCCTTGCCTGTTAGTTTCATTTGTTTCTTTTAATGGGGCATCAAACACGGAACTGGTTATTTGATCAATTCTGTGCTGCTACACAGGTTCATTTAAATTATGGCATTTACAACCATATTGTAGGAGAACCTTGGCTAAACTTCATTCTCAAATACTATTTGAATCCAAATATTTGGCCTTCAAATGTTGACAATTTAATAAATGATAATGACTTGCTTGATCGATATACTGCAAACCCGAATTCTCCGTGTCATGAGATAAATAGCAATATAGTTCCACACGTCAAAAGCTACCAAACTGTGCAGACTTTATGACGTGAAAATTTTAGCTGGAGGCTTGGTTTTCAAAATATTAGCTTGGGAAGAGTTCTATAAAAGATTAAAAAAAGCTACCCAAAGTTGGTTTAAGATTGGAAGGATGCATATTTTTGTAGGGAAAATCTAGGAGAATACATAGATAAGCCTGTCTGTTACTTCAAATAATGAAGGAGACTACTAAAATAAAATCAAGAAAAGGTTTCTGGAAGACAATGGAAAGTGGGAAATTTGCAGTAGTAAAAATCTGACACTTGAAATCGCAAGCCTACTGTCATATATCAAATTCTGAATACCTAAACTTAGATTTTTATGATATCATAAATCTAAAACTCTATATACTCGTTTTTTTTTTCCACGAAAGGTCTTTATATTTCTTCACTGAAATCAGAGTCTGTCGCTGCTGACTCTGTCTGCTGTTTGATCTACTATGTACTAATATATGAATCACTCCTCCTCCAAGCTATGAGTCGAGAAGGAGGATAAATATAACTATTCATATAATATCAAGTGAATGACATTTTTTCTAGGATATTGGTGGGTGTGATATTCAAAAGCAAGAGATTCGTGAAGCAGTGGAGCTACCACTTACTCACCATGAGTTATACAAACAAATTGGTATTGATCCTCCTCGCGGTGTTTTGCTTTACGGCCCTCCTGGCACTGGGAAAACTATGCTTGCTAAGGCTGTAGCCAATCATACAACAGCAGCCTTCATTAGAGTTGTCGGCTCTGAATTTGTTCAGAAATATTTAGGAGAGGTAGGTGTTGAAGCATTTTGTAGAAATATTCTCTTATTATACTCGCCTACACATTGATTTGTTTTAGAAAGTGACGTACAGCTGAATGTTCTAATTTTATCTTGGCTAAATGTCTGTCCAGATCTGCCTTTCATGTTATACTATTTAATTTCTTGCAGGGCCCACGGATGGTCCGTGATGTTTTCCGGCTGGCCAAAGAAAATGCCCCTGCTATTATCTTTATAGATGAGGTTGATGCTATTGCGACAGCCAGATTTGATGCCCAAACAGGTGCAGATAGGGAAGTTCAGCGTATCCTCATGGAACTTCTAAATCAGGTATGAAGTTAAAATGTGAGAAACTATGCAATGGTCTTGTGGGGGACGATTAGTTGAATATTATGCACCTTTTATAGTTTGATACTTATTGGATGCTTAGTCCATTGACCGAAGTTTTGTGAAAACTGGTCCATTTGTTGTGGAAGTTGTGTAACTTTTTGTGATGTAAACTTGCAGATGGACGGGTTTGATCAGACCGTGAATGTTAAAGTCATTATGGCAACTAACAGAGCAGACACTTTAGACCCTGCGCTTCTACGTCCTGGAAGACTTGATAGAAAAATTGAATTTCCATTACCCGATAGAAGGCAAAAAAGACTGGTCTTTCAAGTAAGCCTCAATCATTTTGTGACTTACATGCCCTATTAGTTACTTCTATTCTTTTCGTGGAGAAAAGCTTAAAAAATCCCTGTTGGTTACTCCTCTTTCAAGGTGCTAAGCACGTTGAGATGCATTCTTCTCAATTGCACTTAATAAATCGAAATGAGTTTTATTTTATTCCTATCCTGTTGGTTTTATTTTTTCTAAGGTCTTGTTTTATAACTCATTGTAGTTGCGATTATTTTTAATGAATCATAACAAACAAATAGGTGTTTAGAATTTGCCAATTATGTTCATCTTTTGTATAGGTGTGCACTGCCAAAATGAACCTGGGTGATGAGGTTGATCTTGAAGATTATGTTTCTCGACCAGATAAAATCAGTGCTGCGGAGGTTAGTTTTATTCATAATTTTATGCAGCCTAATTTCTCATTCTGTTGAAAATTACTATGAATACTAGCATAAAATAGGGCAACTGTGTATTTTTATATTATCACTCTAGTGTTTGGTTGATTAATGGACATTAGTTTTTTCTGCATAAAATTTTAAAATTCTAATTCAAGCAGTCAGCCCTGTAAAATAATTACTCTTGCCTTAATTATGATATGCTGTATAATCTCGAAATCGAAGACTATGACACTACTGAACACATAAGGATGAGACTGATAGGACCACTAATATGGACAAATCGAAGAACAACAAAGAACAGTAGGATAAAATAAAAAAATAATGGATTATACGATGAACGAAAATTACAAATACTTAAAGGACTTTGCTTCTTCCAAGCTCCTTAACGGCAGCTCGGTACCCCCAAACTTAATAATCACTTAAAATATACAAATCACCCTTCTTTATAAAAAAATTAACTTAATAATCTAATACCCATATAGATCGAGCCTTCACCCCTAATAGTACATAATATTTAATCACTCGATAAATTGGGTCTTATCCGATACATTCCCTCAAATAGAGAGAGATGGACCCATGAGAGAGAGCATTCAAAGGATAGATAAAATGTAGAAAGAACAAAATGAAGCAGGATTCTCAAGGGAGGAAAAAGCTTATAAATTGGGACGCCAAGCATGTATCTTTGATGGATTTGTAGGACAGTAGGCTATTTTTTGTGCATCCTAAAGCTTTATTATATATTCTCGTTAATTTTATTACCATCTATTTCGAGTTCTTTTGCGCAATTCGTACAGTAATTCTTTACCATACTTGCAGATTGCCGCCATCTGTCAAGAGGCCGGGATGCATGCAGTTCGAAAGAACAGGTACGTGATTCTCCCAAAGGATTTCGAGAAGGGTTATCGGACCAATGTAAAGAAGCCTGACTCAGACTTTGAATTCTACAAATGAGTACGTACATTGGAGCTAGTTGATAATGTATTCTCACTTTTCGTTTCATCTGGATTCTTGTTTCTAAGAATCATAGGCTTCTTCTTCATTTTGGTTTTCTTCCCTTGAGATTTACCATCAAAATATGAATGATCGACTAGGGCTGTTATATCTATATATATATATGATTCTAAGGTAGTAACAATTGTCTCATTTGTGTCGGCAGAATATAAAATTGTTCGCTTCAAAATCAAATCTGCACGATTTCTGCTTAAATTTAGGACGAAACGTGTCGTATGAAGACATAATAACTCTATTTGTAAACTATGTATTTTGTTTCTTTGGAGCCACGTGAAATTGTACACTTGAACTTATATGAGGTGAGTTTTCTAACTTTTGTGGTTACACGGACCTTATTAAATGGGAAAGAACTAACATTTATTTATCTTGTTAATTTTGAAAATTATTGCAGTAATTCTCAGTTATTCATTAATGATTTCATGGTTTTGAATTATTGGCTCGGCCTCAATTCAGGAAAGAACATAGTGAATTTGAACTCTCATGCTACCGATATTGCGAACATCGGTGATTCTGCCAGTCGAGGAGAACTTCAATTCTCAATAAGTTACACGGGTTTGGTCATAAAAGCTTCGAGATTTTGGGTTTTTTTTGTGTTCTTGCCTAGAAATGAGTTCTTGTTTCTTTTGATAAATAGACACCTTTAATGGGTGCTATTGGTTGAACGAGAAAGGTGAATTTATGGAGGGAAACGTTTAAGGGTGTAGTTACTATTTTGGGTGTCATGAAATTAAATAATCAAAATCCAATCTTTAGACATATTTGGGTCATGAAAGCCTATTCCTAACATGTATTCTCGGAAAATAAATCGATCGTTTGAGGCCTCGTTTATGATATTTCTCTTTTTTTATTGTATTTCTATGAAATAAATCGAGTAAAACGATTAGAAATAAAGGTAATCGACCGTATTATTTATTCTTTCATTGGTAATAAAACTCGAAGAACATGACAGTACGACTTATTCTTCGGAAATCACTAATCATGACAAGCCTCAGAGCATTTTATGCGGCTTTCCCGGTCCGTATTTTTTGACAATCATTTCACATTTGTCCCATAATTGCATAGCTCTGTCGAGGATGTCTACTCGCTCCCTCTTGAATTCTTTGTACAACATAATCCCGGCTGCTATCCTGAAGTGACATTTGAACCTGATATCGTTGATAAGATTTCTACAACATACAACGCTCGACTTTCCTTTTCCGTGTAAATAGTCACCGAAAACTGTCGCGCAGTGTTCAAGACATTTGTGAGCACACTCTTCAAAAGATTTGAAGTATCCGGGTTTAGGTTCTTTGGGAAGTTTTAAATGCTTATAACTTTCCACTGCCAGACTCATCTCATCGACTTTCGCCATTGAGACAGATAAATGGCTCGCTATCACCAGAGCGAAAATTGCTGCAAAACTGAGGAATCGAGCCATGATGATACAGTTCGATTGCTTCTGATGAACTTCAACCGAGGTTATCGTCTTTTTATAGCCTTTTTTCTAGAGAAAAAACATCTTTTGGCATTTTAATGTGCACCCTAACTCTTACTTCTCTTAATAAGTTGTAATGTTACAAAATTAAAAACCCCACACGTTTAACAAACTTAAATTAATTAGCAAAATGGGGCTCATAATTTAAAAATTAATTACTAGATTAATAACATTTGATAATAGAATGATACAAGTATGATTGTTTTCAAGTTAACTCTTTTTCTTAAAACCTTAATTATAACAAAAGTTGAAAATACAATGGCACGGTCGCCTCTCAATCCCCCCATCGTTCTCTTGCATGCTAGGACTAATGTTTGAAATTGTAGTCATTTGGAGTTAATTAAATAGTTCATTAGAGATTTTAAGTGCATCAAAATCACATTTATTTGCACCATAAAAGAGACGACGATTCTTCTAAACGATCTAAAAAAGACGGTTCATCAAACTCTACCGATATCTTATTTGACTCTGATTTCATTGAAAAAATAAGTAATTCGTGCTCCTCGACAAGATCCACCATTGATTATGTGCAAGTGCTCTTATTTAAGCAAGTTTCATTTTATTTTTTCATGATAAGTGCAAATACACGATCGTTCATAGCATTTTTTTATGTGATATCAATCTAGTAATATCAATCGAACCCCATTCCTTTCCTAGTTACGATTTCATAATTTAGGGGATAAATTGAAAGCTACCCTGAAATGATTCATCGGTGGATCAAGTAACTCTAATCGAATATTTAATAAAACTATAAGCTATCCATAAAGAACGTGTTGACCAGGTGGCAACAATTGTCTTGTAGTAGAGGCTTGAAAGACCGAGTCACAATGAATTGTCGTGAGTGCTTAGCCTGCTAAATGCACTATAAGACTAGGATATGCGCATCTACTGTCACCAATTGCTTTTGATAAGAATGGTTGCGCTTGAATTCCTACAAGTGTTATCAAAGCTAAGGTCACATGTCTGATTCCTATGGAATGCAATTACTGAGGGAAAAATTATTGGCCAGATGACAACAATTGTCTCGTGAAAGAGGTTTGGAAGGCCGAGTCACAATTAAATGTTGTGGGTACTTGGAATGCCGGATGCACTATAAGATTAAGATATACGTCTCTATTATCACCAATTAATTTTGGTAAGAATAGTTGCACCTGAAGTCCTACCGAACAGATCTTAGCAATGGACCAGACATTCTTCAGAAATACAACATATATTCAAACAAAAATCAACAATAAATCTTCCGAGTTATTCATTTCATTGTTGAAATTGAAACATTTGAAAAACCAAGACCCAGCAATAAAACTATGGAGTATAATTACACATCAAGAACTCGCCGAGAAGGTTGGCGAATTTACCGAGCAGGCTGTTCCAAAAATAAAATACACCTGTTAGCCCGTTGATGCCTCTAACGATCAAAAACCACGGCCCCACCTCGGCCTCTTTGAGCACCAAACCAACCCTTATGCAGAAACTCATGCCCTGTAACTAAACTTTTGATTAGAGCCCCAAGAGTGCTCTTGAATTTCAACTCCTGTAGTTAAACTTTTGATTTTGGGAGCACTAGGATGGCGAACCAGATTAGAACTGTAAATCGAACCGAAATCACTAACCGTGAAACCAGAACTAGCACCATTGGTCAAAAAAATTCTAAAATCGACTAAAACTCAACTTAAACCCTAATAAAATTTGATATAAATCCTTAAATTAGTTATAAATTTACTTAATTGCTTAAAACTCGACCTAAATATAATAAAAAATATATTTTATTATTATATTATAATTTTTTTAAAATATAAAATAAAACCAAATTAAAATCAGAATGAAATCGAAACTGTTGGTTCCAGTGTCGGTTCTTAAGATCTGAAACTCTAAATTATGATTCTAATTTTATTTCAAGATAAAACTGACTCGTGCCCACCTTTAGTTGCAGTGGGCAAAAGGTTGAGAGTAAAGAGGATTCATCAAATCCTATATGCATTAGCAAAGTATACTAAATAACCGATAAATATCAATTTACTTCTAAAATTTGAAAGTAGTTGAAATAAACACCTTGAATTTTACTATATTTTCAACCGATACTCTGTCATCATATTTTTTTACTAATTTTAACGATATTTGTTCATTTATTTAACAAATTTATTAAATAAATAGTAATAAAAAAAATTAGAAAGATTATAAATTTGTGCAATTGTTGTTTTTTATAAATACATAAATTTTTTTATTGCATAATATTTTATTTCTTGACAAATCGCTAAAATGAACTACGTTGAGAAAAATACCTAATCAAATTGACAGACATCTTAATTGAGAAAACAAATATAATGACAAGATGAAAAAAAAATATTGTACTGAACTAAAATCATAAATTGTTAAAACAATGCAACTTGACTCATGGCTACATCTATATTTGATAAATAAATAATTATTTTAATTATAATAAATAAAAAAAATTAATAAACTAATTAAAACTCAACGTTTCAAAAGAGAAGTCAATAGACTAAAAAAGAGGTGAAACTACCCATGAATATAACTTGACCCGGACCGTTTTAATCCTCTAAAAGCTCCAAGAAGGGAGATTCATATTATACCATCTTGAGGTTAAAAATCGTTCATTACCGTGATTTCTGATTCTTCACATTGAGATGGGGGAAAATCGATGCTTTGGAAAGACATCAGGTCTCGTGTTAGACTGTTTGAGCTCTGCAAATGATAGATACCATCTTAATAGCCAAAGAACAGGAAGATTTTCAATCAATGCTTTTTTAAACGTGTATATGATAGAGCTCCAATCAAGCTTAAGCCCAATAGAGCCTTTTTAATTGTGTGTTCTTTTATATTAAGTCAATAGGCCGAGTCTAAATATGCTAAAGTTGGGTATTTAGGGTTATCGAGAAATTTAGAGAATTTTGAAGGAGAAGTGGGTCTCCATTAATTGCTCACCAAGGGAGAGAAAGGAGGAGCCTCCATTAATTGTTCTTCATTCCATTTTGTGTTCTTAGAGTTAATTCTTTCTTCTATTATATAATTGTGTTCTTCGTTCTTTGTGCTTTTGTGTTCTTTCTTTGGTGCATTAGATAGGTCCTATCAGTATATAAGTGCCGTGTTTAATTTGAGGACTTACCAGGCTTCGAAGTATTCCCTTGAGGGTCAGACTGTTTTCTTCTCTTACTCGAGGAACTTAAAGATCCTTCAACTACAGAGCATGAAAGAGTTCAATATCAGGGAATGTTTTCACTGTGATAGAGATAATCACAGACAAGCAAGGAGCATATGATTTCTAATTTCATATAATTTCATTATCAAATTGTTGATATAAATTACTTAAGAGAGCATCGTTCTTACCTTGCCATTCCCACACTTCTTTAGCTTCACCCTTGACCAACTTTGGATAACGATCTATCCGCGAGTCTAATTGAACCAATTCCTCTACCTGAAAGTATAAGTGAATCCACATATTGAAATTTACACTTGTGCAAGCATCTATAATGGATATAAGATGGAAACATCGTAGAGATTTGAATTGACCTACCTGCATTAGGACATACTTTCAAAGAGTTCTTGTTACCAGTTAAACGAGTAAAATGCCGAAGGAAAAAAAAATAGTAAAAAAACTAAACTGATATAGATCGCCAGAATTATATTGTGAAAGAATTATAAAGCTCAAAAAAGTGAAAGAGATTGAAAACCCGAAGTAATTGGCCATAAAACCCCAAGTAATTGACCATAAAAACCAAAGAGAGAATAGGCCCCCAAAGTTCTCGTGATAATGACAAATCTCTTATCGAGAGGAAGGGCATCGCCTGTTTCTCCATGAAGAACAATCAGAGGTATGCAGAAATGTTGAAAATTTTAAGCAATAATTTGATATCTAAAAAGTATAACGACTAACAGATTTGAAATTTAAGTCGTGCATTATATCATGAGTGATTAGGTTAAAAAAATACAAAAGCCACCTTTCTCCATAGTACAGAATCCTTCCTCTCTCTTGGCAAAAGTAGATGATCTCGTAATACAGAAGAAATAACCCAAGGGTCTGATTCACCGCTGCCTCTCTTTGACATCAAACTATTTTCCTCAAGCAACTCACATACCTGTAATGTTTGGTCAGAGAAGAATCCATAAGAATAAAAAAAATAGATAGTTTGCAATGAACATCAAGAAAAAATATTGATAGACATTAATCAATCATAATATATAATAAGATTTACAAACTGCAAGACAGGCATTGACAATCTGGTTATCAGCCCAGCTGATTGCATTATTATGAACCAAACAACAAATAAGTCACCACAACAACAAACTCCAACAATGAAATAAAATAAAAGGACTAAGAAAACCAGTCACTAAAAAAACAATAAAAAGATAACTTAACTGCGCCTACCCAGACATTCCTAATTAGAGTCTAAATCTGCACACAGAGAATGAATGTTACCAGTACGGTAATGCAATCTGCAACTTAAGACTAACTGTTCTCAAAGAAAACACGTCTATGAACTTCAATTGCAACAGATCCACTATCTTATCATTTATTCTACATTTTAACTATTGTCAGATTTCAGATAATCCAGCATACCCTGTGCTCAAATTTCTCACAAATCATGATTCATGCAACCATGACTGCACAAGACATTCCTTTATATATCAGATAATTACAAGATGAAAAAAATGATTTATCTTACTTAAACCAGCTAATAACAGTGCCAAGTGAACGACTGAGAAAGATCATGCAACCAACAAAAAGAAAATAAACGAATAACCAAGATTGAATAAATAGCCACACCTGATCGTACAGCTCTTCTGCTCTACCAGATATATGTATTTTACGACGAACTTTCCAAAGTAGAAATGTGAACCCCGCAATCTGTCCATTATTATATACAGTTACCAAACTGCTATAGATGGATAATGAAACTGAAACTTTAAATTCTTCACTACTAGAGTGAATTACCAGCAAGGAAACAAGCAAAATGGAGAGAGCATGCTGAAAAATCCACTGATGAAATCGACATGATAAAGGTTTGAAAGATTCAGCAAGTAAGTCAGAACATTTGAGCTCTTTCACCCTATCGATAAAAAAATAAACATAAGATAAAATCCTCAGCGACCAGTCAGTCAAATAAGGTCATTTCAACTCTATTTATAAATTTCGTACCGAAGATGGGATGCCATACCCATGAGAGTTGATCCTTGCGTCAAATGATGTTCCAATAATTTCCATTGCCCTTTGTTTTACACGTGTAGATATATTATCAGAGGCAACATTACTGATAAGATCAATTCCATTTGTGCCGTTCCATAAATCATCCTCTTCAAACTAGCAAAAAAAGACCTAAATCAGATACAAACATTGACCTATCAATAACATTCTATTAAGGAAACTGTTACGGACCCAGACTTTTCCTGCCCCACCACATAAAACTTCAGCATTCGCTTCGCAAAGATGAAACTCGACCAATTCAATCTGCAGTTTGATCCAATAAGATAAATAATTTGAAAGGACACAACAGAAAATACATCTTCTAATTCTTTTGCAAAATAATAAAAATCTTTTGCAGAAGAAATAAAATAGGAAAGACGCACGAGTTTTTTAGCTCCTTCACTAATTGCTCCATCTTCTACACAAGAACTTCCGTACTTTCTATAACCATCAAGACATTCGAAATTTCCTTCAGAACACACCCCATTACTCGGACAAGGCTCACAATAACCTGAGACAATTCGTAATGATTAAATTGGCGTAACTCCTGCAAGCAGTAACGTAAGTTTTTCACACAGAATCAAACTCGGAAACAAACAAGAAACACAAATCCAAAACAAGACTCACCGTCAATCCCATACAAGGAGTCAACATCGCTGTCGCAGAAGGGCTTGAGCTGGCTATTCATGAAAGTGGAGTAGAAAACGTTACAACAAACGGCCACGGCTGACGCGATGGAAACCACGGCTAAAAGCCTAACAAAATCATCCTTCGAAGGGAAAATACTCAGTGGCGGCTCCGGCAGAGACGGCAACGACGCCAAAGAAGCTGAGAAAGAAGAAGATGACGCTTTCGGCGTGGATTCGTGTTGGATTCTGGAACTAGGTTTCGTTCTCTTCTTTGAAATGGAAGACATAGATGAAGAGTGTTAGCTTGGATTCTCGTCTGCTTTGGAGAATTCTGGAGACGGAAAGGGAAGAAATGGAGAATTGCAGAAAATAAGCGGGGCGTTAAAACGGGCCGGGTCAAGTTTACCAGCATTTAAACCCGAATGCGAGAACATGGTAGATTCGATGAGACCTTAATTCTAATCAAATCATACCAGTTTTAGCTTACGTTGAGATCTCAATAGCGATTAGGGTTTCATTCGTTATTTCAATAGAATCCATCCACCATAGAACACGAGACAATTATGAGCAGAATTCGAGCATTTAAACCTGAATTCGATGATAGAACATGTTAGATTGGATGAGACCTTAATTCTAATTGAGTCAGATTAGTTTTAGCTCACGTTGAGATCTCAATAGCGATTAGGGTTTCATTCGTTATTTCAACAGAATCTATCCACCATAGAACACGAGACAATTATGAGTGGAATTCGAGCATTTAAACCTGAATTCGATGATTGAACATGTTAGATTCGATGAGACCTTAATTCTAATTGAATCAGGCCAGTTTTAGCTTACGTTGAGATCTCAATAGCGATTAGGGTTTCATTCATTATTTCAATAAAATCTATCTACCATAGAACACGAGACTAATATGGGTGGAATTCAAGCATTTAAACCCGAATTCGACCATTAAACATATTAGATTAGATGAGACCTTAATTGTAATCGAATCAAACGAGTTTCGGCTCACGTTAAGATCTCAATAGCAATTAGGGTTTTAATCGTTATTTCAATAGAATCTGTCAACCATAGAACACGAGACAATTATGAGTGGAATTCGAGCATTTAAACCTCAATTTGGCGATTGAACATGTCAGATTGGATGAGACTTGAATTCTAATCGAATCAGACTGGTTTTGGCTGACGTTGAGATGCCAATAACGATTAGGGTTTCATTCGTTGTTTCAATAGAATCTATCCACCATAGAACACAAGACTATTATGGGTGGAATTCGAGCATTTAGAACCGAATTCGGCGATTGAACATGTTAGATTGGATGAGACCGTAATTCTAATTGAATCAAACAAATAAAAAAATTACTACTATTTCTAACGAGAGCAATCTAATTATTGTGATTATCAAAGCATTTTCTTGATCGAATTTCTTAAAATTATTTAAAATAAGAACAATATTCTCTAATTATTACTTAATTGAGCACAGATACAGAAATAGAGCATTATTATTGAAGAAATTGCTTTTTCAAAGCAAAATCAAGAGCCCAAAATTACAAGTATTTAATAAATAAATGTCCATCTTTCTCATGTCTCTCTCAGAACTCTTGCCAGACAATTGTCTGTGGGCGTAGGCAGTGGCAAGTGATTCTCTGGGCATCTTGGATTTATCCTCTCGAACCTGCAATAAATAAATAATTTTATTTTCTTAATTAATTGATTTGAAATAAATTAAAAAATAAGCTTACTTGTAGCCAAGAAGAAAATAATGGAGAAAAATGGCGATTTCGAGCTTGGATAAATCTATCCCGGGGCAAAGCCTTGGTCCTGCTCCGAATGGGATGAAAGACCCTGCTCTAGGCCTTTGATTCTATAAATTAAATAAATAAAATAAATAATTTGATTAATTCTACGATTAATTTAATTATTAGAATAAATATAAAAATAATTAATATATTAATTACATTATAATTGAACGAATAAGAAGTTAATCCTACCTCCCATCGCGAAGGATTGAACTTTTGCGGCTCTTCGTAAATCTCGGGGTCCATGTGAACGGCTCGCGTCCAAACCAGGATTTTCCACCCTTTTGGAATCGTGTAGCCTACAGTAATAATAATAATAATAATAATAATAAATGGAGAAATTATGTAAGAAAATACAAAATTAATTAATTAATTAATCATATTTTGTCACCATTGAGGTTCACGTCGACTTTGGTTTCTCGAGACACTGTGAATGCAAGGCTAGTTTTGCGAAGAGTTTCATCGATGACCTGAAAAGTCAAAGCCATAATTATTTAATTATTACTAATTTTGCGTAATTAAAATATAGTATTTATTTTATAATTATAGTGGAGAAAGTAGGTAGATAAGGTAATTGGATATTATAAAATGTTGTCACGAAATGGACTAGGTCATTTGCTTGATTAACCTTTGAAAGATAATCCATTTGCTTGATTTCTTTCATGGTCAATCCCTCCTGCTCTACGGCTCTTTCCTTCACTATCTCCCTTTGCTCAGCCTGAAAGATGGTAATTAAAAACCTTAATTAAATATATAATAATAATAGTAATAATTAAACTTCAAATACAAGTTAGCCAAATAGAATTTTAGTTGACCTCAAATATGTCATGTTTATAGTTGGACGATCGTTGGACTTGAACAATTCAATGAAAATATGCAATAACCCTAATTATATCATTTTTTTTAATATTTAATTGATTTATATTAGGATAATTATAAACATGCACCGTATAATTATGTGTGTTTTTCAAGTGACATTCTAAACTTTTAATTGTATCAATTGACATGTTGAAGTATGATCATTTTTCAAATGACATCTTAAACTTTAAATTTTATCAATCAGCACCTTAAAGTATGAGTGTACTTTCGATTAACACTTTAAACTTTAAATTTGGCACAGTTTTTCATTCTCGATCATCCTTATTGAGTTATATAGTATTTAAAAAAAAGAAAATAAATGACAGATTCTTAATTAACTTAAATTTTACGATAAGATGTTAGTTGATAATTGTCTAAACTTTGAGGTGTAAATTGATGAATTATATAAGTTATTTATATTAAAATATGTTATTTATATTATTGTGTTAAAGTAAATATTAGGAAAGAGATTAGGTTAGCTAAAATAATGAGTTATGATGCATGAAAAAAGATTAAAAGTGGTGATTAAATTAGGTTAGAAGAAGAGACTAACCCTAGCTTTTTCCAAGATTTCAGGGGATTCCGACAAGAAGATGATGGCTCTCATGATGCTGTGAGCTGAAGTTTCATGGCCGGCGAAGAAGAATCCAATCAGTAAATCGATTATGCATTCATCTTCTAAACCTTCTCCCTCTTCGTCTCTCACTTCCAGCAGCATATCTGTCATGTCCTTCTTTCTCTCTCCTCCGTTCTTCGTCTTCTTCTTCTTCTCGTTCAGCACGTTCTGGAATATTTTTATAAGCTCGTTTCTCGCCTGCAATGGAGATTTCCGATAGTCAGAGAGTGGGTTATTGATCTTTGAGGTTTTTGATTGTGTGAACGGAGAGATTGGATTACTTTCAGAGCTCTGCTGAAGGTGGTGCCCGGAAGATCAATGGCGGTGGACATGAAACCCAGATGAAAATCAGTGTAGAGCTTCTCCATTCTTCCGATGAACTCTTCACTGGTTGAGCCGATGAAGATATGGAGCAACACTTTGAACGCCACGTTCTTCATCTCCGTCAAGAACTCGATGGGCTCTTTCATGGTGCCCCACTCGTCGAGATATTTGACGACGATGTGTTCGACGTGTCCGATGTACAGAGAAAGTGCATCGTGGCCGCTGATCAGAGACGCGATCAGCCGGCGAAGTCGCCGGTGCTGAGTCTTCGACGCTGTGTTGAGAGCCCGTTTTCCGGTGAGGATTCTGGTGGCTTTGGAGTATCCGAATATGAAATGCTCGTCGTTCATCAGAACTTGCCGGCATACTTCCGGGATGAACACGATGACGCTCGGGCTTCCGAACAAGAATGTCTTGTACATCCCCGTTTTCCCGTACCTGCAGTAGCCAGAAAATCAGATCATATTCTGAATTCCGATCACTAAAAAAAGCTACGATTCTAGAGAGAGAGAGAGAGAGACTTGTTGACAAGATCGGCTATGAAGGAGTCCGGCTGGCCGGATCGGAAAGCCTTGAGAAAAGGGAGGAGAATTCCGATCACCGGCCACCCCATATCGCCGGCGGGGAGATTATACTTGTTTCCGAATCTCCCAACATAATACCAGTAATTCCATCTCCTTAAAAACCCAAAAACAAAAACATAAGCACCCACCAAACCTCCCACTATCCACCATAAGACCATCTCTTTCTCTCCCATCCGTCTCTCTCTCTCTCTACTTTCTCTCTCTACTGGTTTTTGGTTCACAACAATGGAGGCTGGCTACTTATAGTCATGGATTTTCTTCAAATACCCACTTGGTTTCTCACCAAACAACCTGACGAACACGGCTTTATCACCTTTTTATTAAATCGTGGACGTGTTTTTCTTCGTAAAATCCTAAATCTAAGTCAACGCTTCGTTCTTCATGATCATCCATGATCTACCTAACAACTCAATTCTTTTGCATAGATTCACATTGAAAAGCCATCGGAGTTGACCCAAAATTTTAGAAATCCATAATATTTTCTTCGTTTTCTTAGCAGAAATTGATGTTTTAGAGTGGTTTTGCTCCATGGTTCTTAATTTTTCTTTTATGGTCTAGTAAAGGGGTTGGCGGATCCGATCCAATCCAACGATCTGATCCAATCCGATCGGATTCAGTCGGAACGGATCAAGTATTCGGTAGAATAATATGTAATTTGATCCGACGTTCGGATCGTTATCGGATCGGATTGGCTATCGGATTAGAAGCCAATCTGATCCAATCTGAACGTCGGATTCTCCAAATCCGATTAAATATCCCTAAATTTTTGAATTGGGGTTTCAAGCTTTCAATCGTGTATTTATTGGCCACAGCTTCGAAAATTTTCAAATCCGATTAAACTTTGGGGATATCAAAACTTTCCAAATCCGATTAAACTTTCCAAATCCGATTTATTGCTCCATGTTTCTTAATTTTTCTTTTATGGTCTAGTTTATTGTCGTTGTCGTGCACATACTTGTTGAGCTTGGAATATGTCATTGATTTGAATTGATTTTTTTTTTAATTTTAATTTTAATTTTATTTTAATTTTCTTATACTCTTTTTTGTTGTATATACTGACGTTTTAAATATTGATTGATGCAATAAAATATATTAAATAATTATTTATATTTAAATATATTAATTATAATTTAGTTGAATTAATAGATATTTGACACGTAATCCAAAATATTAATTATCAACCATTTTTTATTAATTGGTTAAATCCTAAGCTGTTATTTTGTTGTAGCTTTGACTAATAATATCGTGACACCAACCACGATGTCACATTCGATAAAATACGTATGATTTACTTGGTCAAAATAATTATTAAAAATTAAAATAAATTAATTTTGAATATTTTTTGTTTGTAACATCTTGATCAAGTCCTAACAAATTAGTCAAAGATCTGAACCGTTAATTTCCGAATAATTAAATCAAACGACTACCAAACATTTCCTAACATATTATTTAGTAAATTATATATATATATATATATTATCTTCTCACGATACAAATTGGTATTAAAATGCTGTGAAACCGTGACCAAAAATTAGGATCGCCGTTTTCATAGACATCGTCGTCAAAATATAGATTAAATATGTTACATAATATGATGTGTTTCGATCTAATAATTGTTTGACCCGAGATTTAATTCTTTCGTTCGATTCATAGTCTTCTGCACAGTTATAGCAAAACAAGAGATCGATAGAAGTTGAGATCGGGATAGAAATAGGGATATAGAACACATTGTCAACCACAACACGGATGAATTATCGAAGAAAATCCTTTTGATTACGAGGATTCTTCGAATATTGGGTCGATCCATTTTTTGATGCTTCGTTCTTTAGATGAAGATTCGTCGAGCAAATATGAAATACCATTAGAAGATCCACCCACACAAATTCAGACTTGATTGATTGGCCCACTTAGAAATTTGAAATTCAGCTCTTTAAAGTTTGCCTAAAATAGTACTGCAATCTATGAAAAGTCCGAAATAGACCTCTAAACAAAAACATTGTCCATTCTCTCCCTCTATTCCCCAAGATACTAATCCTTGACAAATAAAAACACAAAAGTAAACATATCTTATAATGTGTCAAGTTTCGATTGACACAATAAATAATATATAATATATTAATAATATTTTAATAATGGCGACGGAAAATTGGTGAGGCAGACGAACGAGAAGATAGCTTATTCTTGCTTTGTACGTTTTGCGTTTCGTGTCATGGGTTCACTTTATGTTATATGGGCTTTCTTAAAGCCCATTAATATACTTTTATTATTACGTATCAAATATAGTTTTTGGACGATAAGAACGGGGGAATGTGTCTCACATAGTTGCCATGAAGTACATTAATTATTTCATTATTTGTATAAAAAAATATAATAAATGGTGGAAGGGTTGAAATGTAAAGGAAACAAGAGACAAATTGATAAATAAAAAAATATTAAAACAAGTGAAATATTAGCCCTCCTCGATACATGCAAAGAGTTACTCGCGGCACAAGGCGTGGAGGTGGGTGCAGGGGGAATCCATGAAAATGGGGGAAGCTGTTTGCCAAGAACAGAGCGACCCAGCCTGCAATCTTCCTAGCCCCGCCGTGGACGGCGGAGCTCAGTTTATATATTTAAAAAATCAACTTTGGTTATCGACATTCTAGAGAGAGAGAGAGAGAGAGAGTTGACGTGTGATTTAGACGTGGGGGATATGGTGGAGGGTGTAGAGTTGTTGGTGGATCTTCCAAGAACAGATCGGGCGAGTCTTATCGGTAAAGTCAAAGAACTTTGCTCTCTCTCTCCCCTCCTCTCTCTGTGTGTCTCTTTTGATCCGTGGGTTTGTCTTTTATGTCTTTAAGGTTAAAAGAAACAAAAGAAGCCCTAGCTTCATCTCTGCCATAAGTAGCACAACCTTTCCCTACTCCCTCCACACGTAAAGTTTGACAAATCACCTGACCAATAACGGATCCCCACGTGGCACCAGATCTCGTGTTCTGGGAGTAAGAACGTTGACCAACCAATCAAATGCCTTTGGAAACACGGATGGACAGGTGGCACCAACCCAGGTGAGGTAGGAAAATCCGAGGGGAGCTGAGACTTGCAGAGCAGGTGAGACAGAGAGAGTAGGGAAATGTAAGGTTTATTCACTTATATAATAAAAATGCAGGACAAAAATTAATTTTAGATTTATTTTTATTTATTTTTGCATATTTGTCTTTTTCTCTATTGACTACTGATTTAAGGTTTATCACTTATTATCGTGTATTAACTATTATGCGACAAATTATTATTTGTGCGATTTGCTTCGAAGTAGACTCGGGACGGCATAGAATGATCATGTCCACAATGTCAGAGTATATTAAAATAAAAATAAATATATATTATATTGATTGCATAAATTATAAATCGAAATGTCAGAGTGTGCAATAAGAAGATAGAATGTGACGAAAACTATAGATAATCTGTAATGTATTGAATAATTAAGTTAGTCTTAGTTACTTTGAATGTTCTTTTTGAGAGTAAAAACCTAATTATTAATCTAATCTTAAATCATTATTGACTCACCTTAGCATTAATCTAGTAAATTGACATAATCATAGAAAATGGGTGGGTGATAAAAAGAATGTATTATTGGTTTGTGACCGAGTATTCGATTGTTACTCGACCTAATGAATAATATCACGACTTAGGTTAAAAATTAGGTGCACGGATGCGACAACAACAAAGTTCGATGATTTTTAAAGGAAGTTAGTGCAAAAAATAAGAAATGTTACATATATAAATTAAAAAAATGAGTCAAATTAGATTTCGGTCCGAGGATGTTTGGAAGCTATTTAAGAAATGAAAATGGGAAAAAGATAGATATAGTTTTTTAGGGTTGATTAATAGATTTAAACTAGCTAGATAACCCTAACCACACAAATCAATATTTATTATTTAATTGTACCCAAAAAAGGCGAAATCTTCGCCCCTAGGGCTCTCACACCCCGGCCCGACAGTTTGTGAGGGGGTTAAATCACGGTTACTCAGCGGTCCAGATATAGGAGACATTTACCTGATATCTCAAGGAGCTACCCCAACATTGGAGGTAACAACTCTCACATTAGGACAGCGCAGACGTCGAATCTATGCTCTTGTACCCAATCTACCAGTTCTGAGCCAACTGAACTATGCCAGTGCGAGCAATATTTATTATTTAATGATGTAGCCAATGGTGGGCAGGAAAAATTATGTTCACAGACATTTAAAGCTTTATTATTTATTTTTTAAAATTCCCATTATTCTTTTTTTAAATACCATGCAATATTATTATTTTTATGATTGAAGCTAAGATAATTTTTTAAATTAAGCTTCAAGGTAAGTCCCAAGAATAAAATCTCAAAAGGGAATGTTTTGATGTTTAGAGAAGAAAAATACTAGGTCTATTATTAGTTGATGATGTCACAAATAGTTAGTAAATGCAATTTTTGTTATGTCGTTTATTCATAATTTCTCAATTAAACGTATGTGCATAAAATTAGACGATCTACCCAGAATTAAAAATTTAAGACACCTTTTTTTCACATATTATCAATGAAACGATAGGGATTGGCCAATCAACCATTGAAATCTAACATTACATTCTTATTATATTATCTTATTGCAGACGCTGATATGTCAAATATCGATTGATGCAATAAATATATTAAATAATTATTTAAATTTTAATATATTAATTATATTTGAATTAAACTAGATACCTCTGCATGTACAATAAGAAGTAAAACTAATAGTACTTAGATAGTAATTAATTGGTGAATATAAGATTGAGTTAATAATTTGCACTAAATAAAAATGAGGCATTACACATTTAGCATAACACGAGAACACATAAAGAGTTGGAAAATGAAATAAAATTGGTTTCATATTTTGGAATTTCAAGCTTTGAAAAAAGAAAAATGTCTATGATAACCTCTTATCAACAATCTCATATCTTTCTTGTGGTGCAGCTTGTTACTAAGATCTTGTCTCTAAATGGTAGAAGATTCGAAGTAAAATCTAAAACAAAGTTCGTATTTTTGCTCAAAATGAATAACATCGTATTGGTTTATAGCGATTAAATGTAATAAACGGGATAGATTAGTGCACAAGTATCACACCAAAATAGGCTGCAACGCCATAGAAAATGAAGGAATATAGGCCATTACATAGCAATTATTGGATAAAATAAAATGAGGGTAGAGAGTTGATTGTGTGGGGAACTTTTGAAAGTTGTAGTAGTGAGGGAGAGAGATGGAGAGAGAGAGGGAGGGAGAGGGAGAGAAAGAGGGCGAGAGAGATGTATGGAGGGAAAGAAAGAGAGAGATGGAGAGAGAGAGAGAGGGAGAGAAGGAGGGCGAGAGAGATGTATGGAGAGAGAGAGGGAGAGAGAGAGGGGGAGATAAATATATGTAGAGAGAGAAAGGGGGAGAGAATGGCCGGCCAAAGAGCTAAAAAAAAGACAAAAGAGGGCCCCGTCCGCCGCATCACCACCGTCAACTTGCCCTTGTTCTCTCCCAAAGACCAACTCTTTCCTCCTCAGCTTCCAACTAATCCCATTTTATAGTCAACTTCCCTTTCAACTAATCTCGACCAATGAGCTTGTCCAAATTCATGTCTTTCACTCTTTCCTCACCATTTCCTATGATAATTTTATCTAAAATTCAAGTCCAAGGATTCGAAATTAGAGGAAAATGATTGAACGTAGAGACGTTCAACGATCTCGACTAATTCAGACAAGTTTGGTATGAATCATGGCTACAATATGTGTTACGTTCAAGTGAAAACATGCGTACACAAGTTACGACAAGCTCGATCGGGACCAAAACATATAATATGCCTCCTCTTCTTGTATTTGTCTTTGTCGACGACATAGAATCGTAAATTTAAATTTTCAATTTATTGATTATCCGCATGCTACTTGTTTGAGTCATAATTTCAAGCCAACAACCTAATAAGTATAGGCTAACAATCGATGATAAGTATAAGCTAGTTGAAGAGATTGTCCTCATTATGATCCAACTTAGGAATTAGGGTGGATAAAATTAAACCGGAATTGCAAATCAGATCAGAATCGTCGATTTAAATCCAGTATTTGTTCTAATTTTAAAAAAATCTTGATTTATGAGTCGGTGTCGTTCTTTAGGAGTAAAAAACTGTGAAACCGAAAGTAAGACAATGAGTAAAAAAGTTCTAAAATCAAGTATAATTCAACTCAAACTCTAATAAAATTCGATATAAATCTTAAAATGAGTTGTAAACTCGCTTAATTACTTAAAATTCAACATAAATATAATAATATATAATATATTGTTGTTATATTTTAATTTTTTAAATATAAAATAAAACCTGATTAAAATCGAAACGGAACCGAAACGTTGGTTACAGTTTAAAAAATCAAGAAACGTGGATTCCAATCCCAGTTCTATTTCGAGTAGAACGGGGCAGACCGGCCTTTGCCCACCCCTACTTAGAACATGCTTAATTAAATTGAGAAAATGGTTACTAAAATAAAAAAAACAAATTATAATAGTACAATTACATAATTCATTTAAATGCAAGCTTTATCTTAATTTTTTTATCGAGCGATATGGTTTAAACATTTGTCATAAGTTATCGATAAGAAAAACGGATGAAGCTCGTTATGCCATTGGAATGTGTTAAATGACAATCTTGTAGTTAACCATGGTTAGGTTGGATCTAAACCCGCGTGGCCCTACCAACGCACTCTTTTAATCTCAATTAAGGTTTCATTTGATTAAAGTTTTCATGCTCCCCCTTTTTCTCTAAGGTTACTTTAATTATAATTAATTAACGAATATCCCTTAATCTCATACTCAAGAAATGAAATATGCTAACCTCGTAAAATAACATCGCATAAAAATGAAACCCTAATTCACGAGAATACGCACAAGTTAGTTCAGTCTGGTTGCACTTCGTAACTACTATCGTGACCTATGTTTCCATGGACCCGAAATTAGAAAAGGCTCATTGTTCGATCCTCATTCAATTCCAAATTAGGCAAGGTTTTAAGTTAGGGTCAAGTTTCATTCTTGAAAGTTTGAAACCAGAATCAAAACCGTGAGTAGAATTGGGAACAAACTGCACAATTAGGTTAAAACTATAGCTTGTTAGTTAATTATTCTAAATGTAGAAAATGTAAGATTAAATGAAAATGGTTCCTCAAAAGTGATCGAATGAAGGATTTAATTGCATTAAACAATTAAAAAACCCTGCTTTCATACCATTTTTCTCTCAAAATAAGAAAAATTAATTAAAAATAATTTATTTAAACTAATTTTATAAATATTTAGGCTTTCGGGGTGAGAGAGATGACTGCGTCTTTAGTCTTCGTCCCCTCTCTTTCTCTCTCTAAAACCCTCCCTTTCCTTGCACTCCTTCCTCGTCATTGTTTTCGTTTTTCTGAGTTTCTGAGCTCTCTCTCTCTCTCTCTTTCTCTTTCTCTCTTTGGTTTTCTATGAACAACAGCGGAAGAAAGAGTTGTTGATTTGATCACTGTAGCAATATTCATCGATCAAGTGTTTCATTTTCTTATTAAATTTTCGATATTTTTAATATTTTTTCTTGTTTTCTGGTTTCTTCCTTTTCTTTTTCCTTGTCCCTTTGATGCTTCAATGGCTGGTTTGGATTTAAGCAATCGTTATGGTCATCCCCTTCAATTACCAGACTTGGACCTTCAAAGGCCTATCCAGTCTCATCAACAGGAAAATTCTGAGGAAGATCTCAATCATGGATCTAACCAGGGATTAGACCTCGCCGGAGCAAACACCGGAGATATCATCGGCCGCCGCGCTCGGGGGAGGCCTCCGGGATCGAAAAACAAACCTAAACCGCCGGTGATAATCACTCGGGAGAGTGCCAACACTCTTCGAGCTCATATTCTCGAGATTGGCAATGGCTGCGATGTCTTCGACTGTGTCGCCACCTCCGCCCGCCGTAGACAGCGGGGAATCTGCATCTTGAGCGGAACTGGCACGGTGGCTAACGTTAGCTTGAGACAGCCAGCGGCGGCCGGAGGCGTCGTAACCCTAAATGGGAGATTTGAGATATTATCTCTTTCTGGTTCGTTTTTGCCGCCTCCTGCGCCGCCGGGGGCGACGAGTCTGACGATCTTTCTCTCCGGTGGTCAAGGGCAGGTGGTCGGAGGAAGTGTCGTCGGAGAGCTCACGGCGGCTGGGCCGGTGATCCTCATCGCCGCGTCGTTTACGAATGTGGCTTATGAGAGACTTCCGTTGGACGAAGAGGAGAATCTGCCTGTGCCGCCGTCTGATTCTACGGCCACCGTAAGCGGCGGAGAATTAGGGAACAACCCACTTCCGGCGACGGATCCTTCTTCTGGACTTCCTTTCTATAATCTGCCTCTTAATTTACAGAACTTTCAGTTTCCCGGCGACGGCTGGTAAAATACTTCAGTAGCGACGATTCAAGAGTAGAAAAAAAACTTGAAAATGGGTGTTTTGTTGATGCAATGTTTGAACGATTTGTGACGAAGAAGAAGAAGAAGACTGGATTTCAACGAGATAACCAGACGCCATTGTTGAAGCTTCAAAAGGTCAGCAAATTTCATTAGCCAGTACATTTTCTTCATCTGCTGTGACTTTTTTTTCTTCGTCTCTCTCTTTCCTTCTCCTCCATTTTCTTCTTGTTTCAGGATCTTACCGAGATATCTTTGAAATAATCTCTCTGTTCATTGTTGAACTCCATGTAACATCTGAAAGAGAGATGTGTTTTGAGGATTTAAATCGACGTTTTTCCCAGAAACATTCAAGCATATTATCATCAAACATTTAATGAAGCTTATGCATATATTTTATTAATATATGTTTACATAAATTTCATCCAATGTTGTCAAGGTTTCTGATAATTCCACAGCAAGAATTTTTCATTCACAAACACAAGTTGAACTTAGCTTTTCATTTCGTCAATCCACATGGTTTTGCTGTCTCACAAAACATAAACCTAGCTTTGACTAGGGGTGGGCCGATCCTATCCAATCCGACGATCCGATCCAATCCGATCGGATTCGGTCGGATCGGATCAAGTATTCGGTAGAATAATATGTAATTTGATCCGACGTTCGGATCATTATCGGATCGGATTAGCTATCGGATTCGAAGCCAATCCGATCCAATCCGAACGTCGGATTCTCCAAATCCGATTAAATATCCCTAAATTTTTGAATTAGGGTTTCAAGCTTTCCAAATCGTGTATTTATTGGCCACAACTTCGGAAATTTACAAATCCAATTAAACTTTGGGGATATTTAAACTTTCCAAATCCGATTAAACTTTCCAAATCCGATTAAA
>QAOC01037177.1:93583-141399 GCA_003255005.1 Begonia fuchsioides | reverse complement strand
CCAATCCTATTTGGGCACATGTAACCTTTCAATCTAGAACTAACCAAACAAGATTTGACATTACAGGGCACTAAGAAATCTACAGCCATTATCACAAGTCAAACACCTAGACCTGTTCTAGAACACAACCATCTAAATTTATAGCACTTGTAAAAACATCTCAAAAAACATCATCGTACCATCGTCATCCCGATAAGTCTTCGATCTCAAATCGCAGCCCATAATCAACGCATCTGCCGGTTATTCTGGCTCGGTTGGGGGGCTTTGTCGTAAACGACCGGAGGGTCGAGAGGACTGCTCGGGTTTTCATCCGGTGAATCACTTTCATCCGATGAATCACTTGACGCTTTTTGCGAGGATCGGCTGGCGGCCAATGCCGTCCCTTGCCCATCGAAATTTACCACTTGGGGTTGTGCAGAAGTCGATTTTCTCTTTTTCTTCCCCACCGTAAAGCTCACCACAGTAACCTTGATAGAAACACAATTGTGAAGACATTTATTTCAATGCTAGATCTCAAAAACCTAGGCATGCTAATTGCATGTGAATACCTTAAACTTTAAAAGTTATCAATGAACACCTTGAACTTTATTATAATTTCAACTGAAAATTCTATCGTTATGTTTTCAGCTAATTTTAATGATTTTCGTTCATTTAGTTAATGCATTTCATTGATGAATAAATAATAAAAATGTTGAAAAGATATTCAATTTATGAAAATTCTTAATTTTTATGAGTTAAATAAATTGCTAATTACTAATTAGCAATTCAAGAGAAGAGCCAACCTATGATTCCTAGGAGTAATAATAACTAAATAAAATAAAAAAGAACATGCAGAAGAGGAATACCTGTACTTGCGTTGCAGCCACTAGTATTCCGGTGACTCTGCCACCAATAATCCGGCCATCAGCTCCGGTGAGGATCACGCTTAGGCCACCGGACCGACTCCGATTGCCATGATTTTCAGCAATCAAGTAAGAACCCGATAGAGAAATAAGTTCATATTTCCCCTGCATTCCATATATCCACCATCTAAGTTTAGAGTTCTTGATATGAACTTACATTCTTAATGGTATCACTGTCGCAGCAATTGTATTGAAAAAATTCATATATTGAGCTAGCAAGCAGGGGTGGGCAGAATAAGACCGGGCCTGCGGGTAAATCAGAGCCGACCAGGCCGGTTTTATTTCTAAAATTCATAGGTCACGGACCCGGCCCCACGGTTCATAGGCCGGTTCAAGGATTTTAGAGAAATATAAATCTCCACAACCATGCGATTAGAGGTTTAAACAATTTAGTACAACCATAAGCATATAAATACATGTACATATTTCAGCATTCACCAGAAAAACAAGTAAATTGAACTATTGTTCTTAAGAACCGAATATACCTCGTAGCTTATAGTACCACCCGAAGAATCCGATTGACAAAGTGTGACGTTGGAGACTGCACCACAAGCGGAAAGCACACAAATGGTTCTCGAACCTTGCACGGAAAAGGCCATGATTTTGGATGCTATATCCTGAAACCATATGATTATTCTTAGAAGGAAAGCAAAACTATGTCGATATGATTATTGTATACGAATAATATCACAACATACTATTAAAAGAACATAGAATTACATAACACAACAATACGATATATGCCTTAGAATTTCGAGACTCCAAGTAATCTCCTCCCAGTCCGACTCGGCCTACGTTTTTCTCCTCTTTCCTACAATTCCTCTTTCAACTTACACAGATTACCAACATGCCTCTACAGCTATTTCCTAATAACTTCTAATAACTAATGTTCAACATGCCCCTACAATTATTCTCTAACATTATTCAAAGAAGCATACAAAACCAAGAAACAAAAATGATCAAGATTTTGACAAATATGGTTAAAATTTTGGCTGTCATGTGATTCTTTAGAAATCTTAATTCATGAACAACATCCTTGAGTTTAAAAAGCTATTTGCAAAAAATAAAGATATACGAGTAAGTTTATGCTTACCCTCCTGCTATACATCTTGATGTGTCGTCATGTGATTGAGTCAATTCAAATGCAGTTAACGAATAAAACTATAAATAATTATTTATTATATGAATTGATACAATCACACAGCGACTTGTCAGAAACTATGACAATAGAGTATGACAACATAGTAAGCCTAGACTAGCTCAGTACAACAATTACACCTCGAAAAAAGATAGTCTAACCATAGCAATTGCAATCCACAAAAATCTGCATGAAGTTCATCTCATCAAATTAATAAAAACCCAATTTAGGGCCACCTAAATATTTTCAGAAATTCGCCGAAAACTTCACATTGTTATAGATAATGATCAACCACTATGCCCAAAGTTACTCCTTCATTAGAACAAACACAATTACATAATTTGATGCTTCAAAGACAAATCAAATTGGTCAAAACAATCAATCATAAGTTCTTCAGACAAATATACAACTTAATCTACTAACACATTCAAGATTAAACAAGCTTTCAAAAACTTAAAAATGTCAGGAAATAATACCTCTCCAGGATTCACCAGGATAACATGGGGAGTTAATCCAACTCCATTTACCCCTGCCCAACAAAAACTGCTTGCAGTGAACATAAATTCAGATGAATATGTGGATTGAAATTTGAGCCATTACCCAGAACGTCCATTTGCCTCTTCCCGGAGCCAGGTGGCCTGCCTCTTTTCTTCTTCGCCGGCGGCGGCTCCGACAAAGGAGAGCCACGGGAATTCCCCTGACCCATCAGAGCAGACGACAGCCCAAGACCAATGATACCGTCCGGCGAGTACTTCCGAGGTCGTCCTCTCTTTTTCTTCCCCGTCTCAACACCAAACCCACCGGCACGCAATCCCGGCGGCGTTCCTTCAAAAAGACTATGACTTTGCGAAGCCAAAGGCTTCGACATAGGACTGATCCCAGAAACGAACGGAAACCGAGAAACGGGAGATATTATGTGAGCTGTGGTCGGATTATGGCCCATCATAGCACTGCTTGAGTTGGCAATGGAAGTCGGGTACGCGTTGGGTCCAACTCCGACCATCATATTTGATTCTGCAGAAGGTGGCCGAGGCGGAACTTCGCCTTGATCCATTTTCTTGAGCCAAGAAGAGAGAAACGAAGAATCTTTTGGGGTTTTTCGGTGATTGCCTGTCAGATTTAGAGGAATGCAGCGAAGAAGAAGCTTTCTTTGACTTACAGAAGCACTATACCTGAACTTCTCAGAGGGAGAGAGAGAGCGAGAGCGAGATTGAGAGGAAGATAGTCCACGGTGGAAATTGGGGTTTTTATTAAGTAATTTTTAATTTAATATTTAATATTTTTAAATATTTTTAAAAATATTTGAAGGAGTAAATATTTTTAATTTTAATTAAATATTTGAAGGTTCGATTTTTCAGACGCAGGAACGAATCATCTAGCGAGATTGGAGAGTTCCGTCGCCGTCGATGAACACCGGAAGAGGAATATCGTCGTTTTCTCCGACGGTCACGACCACTGTGACCGTTCCCGATTCCACCGCATCTTCATCTTCTTCTACCTCACAACCACGGCAGCCAGAAACCCTAACTCTTCGTCTCAATCCGAGGAAGAAGAAGGTTACATGGAAGGATGGGACTGTTGATAACGAATTCATGCAGAAGAAGAGCTCCAAGAAATGCTGCATCTTCCACAAGGAAAAGCCCTTTGACGAGGACGACAGCGACTGAGACGACGGTGGTCACGGCGATCATCGCCATGGAGATGAGGGCCCCTGTTGTTCCAATACTAGCGCCGCCCATTGATCTTTACGCTTTGTCTCGTAAGTGTGAATAAAAATTTATCGGATGATTTCTTTGGATGTGTGTCTGCAATTGCGTGGCTTCGAAGCCATGGTTAATAGTTTTGAAATTACCCTGTATCTGTTATAGCTATATTGAATAGAAGCTATTTTCGGATTTGAATGATAAATCCGGTTTCTTTTCTAGTTCATATACTTCTGAATTTCAAAATATGATTCTTAATTGTTCTGATATCTTCTGGAATTCTCATAACATTATGCCGGGCTGAAGGTTTTTCCTGCATCTATGAAGATAGTTAGGGATAACCTCCTGCTTCTGTTTGTAGTTCATGGTGAATGGCTCTTGATCACATTGATTAATGGGGAGCTTTGAAAGATATTAGAAATTTCAAAGCTTACAAATTGTCTGAACTGTGTTGTTTTTCCATTGGAATTCTTCTAGTTTATGGTAAAATTGTTTAAGATTAAAGATTCTCTGAACAATGTTGTTTTTCCATTGGGATTCTTCTCTAGAATTTGAGCAGAAAATGTTTCTGCCTCATTGCACGATAAATTTTAGATGTTTGGTGATAACTAGTTAGGCTACCATACAGATACTGTCTAAGATTAGCTTNAAATATATATTATAATTATATTTGAATTGAATTTTATTCGATTTTATGATTTTTTTTTACGGTCTTGTTCATTTTTCACGGTTTTTTAATTCTAAAAATCGGCATCGATCAATCAATTATGTTTTTTTAAAAATTCAAATCAATACCAGATTAAAATTGACAATTTCGATCCAGTTTGCAATTTTGGTGTTTATTTTGCCTCGGCCCTCCTATGATAAAGATACAGAAAACTTTAAAGTAACTCAGATTAAACTCAATATCTCCAGCCCTAACTTGAATGTAAGAACAATCTTTGAATAATCCTTGAGAGATGGATCACCGCCATTGGAGGACACCAAACAACAAGATCCCTTCGAGTTTCGAACATGTTTCAAACTAGGAAACGACGATAATTAATCCGTTCGATTACAAGCTCGATCAAACCTTAAATTCTCAGAAACAACAACACAAATCAATCATCTCCAGAGAAACCAAAACTACGAACCTCGTCGACAATACTCGTCTCTCCTTCACGATCATGTTTTCTTACACATTCGCTCGCCTCCGTCTCTGTAAACTCGCTCAGCCCCACCAGCCCTTTTCTCCTCCACAACTTCTCGCCGAAGCTGCCATCGGCAAAGTAACACTCCGCGTCCACTAAAACGCCGGAATTCTCCTTTCCGGCGCCGATCAAGCGAATCGGTAGGCGGTTGTAGTGGCCGGCGCTCGTTCCTTCCAACTCGTCAAGACGGCGGAGCCCTTGATCGGAAACGGAGTAAAGTTCTCCCCGGACCCGATTTCCCGATCCGGAGAGATTGATGAGGTAGGGGATACCGAATGGCCCGCAGACCAGTGGGTAGGGCTTGTGGGTCATGTACTCGCCAATGTAGATGGCGTCTTTCTGGTTGATTATGTCTAGCATTAGATCGTGGTTTGCGAAGCCCCTTTTCAGCGTGCCGTACGCGAAGATCGGAGTCCATTTCTTGTCGCCGGAGTTGGACATGGAGGAGAGAGAGAGTGGTGTTCAGAAATATAACGGCGGCGCTGAGCCGACAAGTCTTTTAAGGCAATGGAAATATGGCACAAATATGCTAATGGAAATTTAATAAGGATAAAAACCCAAAAATACTTAGGATAAATAACTCGTTTAGTCGGTTTTAAAAAATAAAATTTGAGATCTTCAAACGTCTGATACAGATGCACTGACTTCTCATCGGATACATTATACAAATGCAATGACCTCTCATCATACTAGTGTCGTCATCTGAGCAAGTTGGCTCGCGAGCTCGCTCGGATCGCTACAGGTCTTCGCGTCGTCTTCGTAGCGTCGGATCTGGCCATCTTCGGCGCCGTTGCTCACTCCTCGTCTTCGTCGTCATTGCTCGCTCCTTGTCGCCGACGCTCGCGGTCATCGCTTGCCCTCGAAGTCGAGAGGGCATTATTGTGTCGTCGGCGCGGCCGCTCCTCTCTTCAATCGGCGAATCCTTCCGCTCTTAGGCTCTCCTCTCCTCTCTCTCTCAAAATTCCAACCGATACAGGCTGCAACGGTTGGATTCATCCAACAATGCAAAATGTTTGTTAGATCAGCCAACGTTAAAAAAATCTAGCCATTGGATTATAAAAAGAGGTGAGAGTGTAAAAAATTTTCACTGATTTCTGTCGAATTCTCTCCAGCTCTCACACTCTTACTCACTTCACCAATAATTTTTTTTCGTGTATTTTTTTGTTATTCAAACAATTATCAATTACTTATCGAGATATGCATAAAATTAATTTGTAAAGTTATCGTTAATGTTAATTTTTATTGCTAACCAAGTTTTTTTTTTTAATTTTGCGGGACTCGTAATTGTGGAATTATATCAATTACCACGTACAAGTTATTATCGAGTAATTGGTTAACGGTATCAATTTATAATTTTTTTGTTATTAATTTATATCGATATGGATGCACACTACGCACAATTTAAATCATTTTCATCCGATGATGACGACATTCAAGAAATTAGATCTAGTAATCTCGCATTTTCTATTGGTCACACATCCACATCTTCACATAAATCTAAAAAATAAAAAACATCAGATGTTTAGAAACATTTTAAATTGAAAGAAATACAAATAGGAAGAAAAATCGAAAATAGGGCGCAATGCAAATATTGTACAAAATACTATGCATACGAATCTACCACTAGCACTATTGATCGACATTATAAAAAATGCCATGCACACGAGCAAACGAGAGACCGAATTCAATTACAATTAAGTGTTGGTGGTTGAGGAAATTTCGTACATTCACACGAAAGATTACGCGAAGATCGGAGTACTCCCTCATAAAATGTTCAAAGAGCCGTTGATATGCTTGAATGATTTGAGCGATGCAGTTTCAAGAAACTAACAACGAGAATATGAATTAACAGAGGAATTCAAAAATTTAGAATTCGAAAGTTATTAACTTCTGAAGTGTAAATTTATGTAATTTTTACACTTGTATTTGTTATATGTAATTTTTTACGCTTGTATTTTTTTATATGTAATTTTTTTTACTTGTAATTTTTTTATATTTAATTTTTTACACATGTAATTTTTAGAATTCATACAATATAATTTTAATAATATGTAATTTTTTTAAAAAAATAATAAATATATTTACGTATGTTCGGTTCGTTTGACTCGGCTCGTATAGGCTTGACCGGCTTGGCTTGGGCTCTGCTCGAATAGACTCGTGAGCAAAGCTTGACAGGTTCGGCTTGAATAGGCTCGACAGGCTCGACAAGCTCGACTCGAAAAGCTCGACATGCTCGACGAGCCGAAAAATTTAAGGCTCGACTCGTTCGAACTGGCTCGATTGCCGACTCTACATCAAACGCAATGACCTACCATCGGACGTGGTCTGCGTCTGAACCAGATTTTATATCTGTTAGAATAACTGGTAGCTCAAGTAAGCAGTGACTAAATACGACGAAGAACGCCTACGAAGTAGAAGAAAATGAAGCAAATATGAATGGTAATTTCATCTTTGAAATCCTTAACAGATTTATACATTTTTTCGAGATAAAAACTCCCTATCGACTACCACAGGCGAGTTTAAAACTTCATTTGCATCATCATCGTCCGAGTTAGGTGGTGTAGTTAAAACCATCATATTTGCCTCGTCCAATAAAGATTGAATCTCTACATCATATCCACCATTAAACGATTACAAATGAAGCAATTAGGTATTGAGTTAGTATACATGAACGGTTACAAATGAAGGAAATAAGCCATTTTTGAGTTTTAACTCATTTAATAATTTATATTCGAGTGGAAGCTTCAAATTTATTTGATTTGTTTTTCATTTTTAAAATGATTAATAAATAAATAAATACAACGTGCTCAAGTTTACAAGGATTTTGACCGACACACGATATTACCACAAACATAAATCAAATAATTCCAAAAAATATATATTCTATTTCATATTATATAATTTTATGGATTACAGTGTAATTTTTATGGAGGAAAGAAGCTTAATCGAGCTGTAATGGCGGCTTTTCATGAGCAACGAACTTAGAAACTCTGGACTGCCGGAGGGCCTTCATCGGACTCGGGAAAGGCCATACTCTTCCCTTCGCCGGCCGGCTCATTGTTTCCGACGCCGTTACCGATCTAGACCTCATCATCGTCGCCGTCGTCGGAGACCTTTCATCAGCTTCGGCATTATCATCTCTCTTTCTGTAGTCTCTTCCCTCCGTAGTTTTGTTCTTCGGCGATTTGAAAATGGCCCAAAATGATGCAGACTTCGCCGGAGCAATGGATTCTCCGTTCACATTCCCGGAAAACCTCGACCTCGACAGGAGAAAAGGAATAGCCAGCGAGCGAGACCGGCGGAAGGCCGGTTCAACGTCGCCGAGATTCGATGCACTTCCGGTGGATCCAAATGCGTTCCATCACTGAAAAATCTAGAAAATGAGGACGAAGAAGAAGCGGCTGAGGCGGCGGCGGCGGCGGAGCAGTTGCAAGGACGGACGTCGGCGCAGTCAGGACAGAGCTTGGCGAGCCGGTCCCGGAGACACGCCGGACAAACGCCGATTGTCAGGGGCTTTGATGGGTGATAAGAACATCTCCAGACTTCTCCTTCATCGGCGTAGAACGCCATAGCCAGCAAGCTTTTCGTATTCCCTCACCGATTAATTTTCACCGCCACTAGAGCCAAAGCTTATAAACCAACTAACCACGCTTATGAAACCACGCGGGTTTAGCTCCACTATGGTTAACCATCGAAACGACGCGTTTCAATCATGTTTATAATTAACGTAAATATTAAATTACACCCTGAAATATTATTTTAATTATTTATTGCAATTTAATTAACATTTTTTTTATCAATAAATAGTGAAAAAAATATTTAAAATATTATAATTTTATGAAAAATTATTATTTTTATAACATTAACCGAGTTGAATAAACATATTAAATAAATTATTATTTTTTATTAAACTTGTTGCATTAACCGAATTAAAAAAAATACTAATCAAATTATTAAATCGAATAAAACATGATGTCAAAATTAAGATAAAACCTTAATTGACGATTTTTAAAATTTAATGTTTCCAATGCAATTGTCTTCATAATTTAAGAAATAAATTAATATTTAACTTTATAATATTAATTTTCTACCTATTTATAGCCATAATAATATTGTTGAAATTTTAAATTCATATGGCAGAGTGAGATTTGTTTATAGATCAAGGTATGATTAATCTGACAGCCTCCCACGCAGCCGACTATTTGTCCCCTACATTAATACAATTAAATGGTATTTAATGGTGATAATTAATCATAATATAATATTATTATTATTTAAAGTGTCTAATTGAGTATTATTCTATGGCCTTGACATTTAAGAATCCTAAATGTGACTTAAAATGTTCATATAACTATGTGACATTCGTTCAACTTTAATAACAATAATAAAAAGAATTAATACTTTAGGCATAATGCGTGGAACAATAGTTTTTGGTTCCTTCAATTTATTCTCGGATTTAATGTGCATATTTGTGCAAAGAGAAGTTCAATTATACCACTTATTTTAGAGTTTCAAGTAGAGCTGTCAAACGAGCCGGCTCACTCGGCCGGCTAGGCACTGTAGTAGTCCGAGCCCGGCTTGTTTTGCTACAGTGTCGAGCCGAGCCTGGCTCGAGCCGAAGCTCGAGTCCGTTCCGAGCCCAGCACGTCGGCTCGCAACACCGGGACAACACTAGTTTCAAGTAAGGGTTAATAAAACTGACTCAAACTAATAGACTGATTCAGAGTATATTTTTTTTATCTAGTTCTCGTCAGTCTTGGTCATTTATGCTTTCGTTATGTTTTTAAAATTTTAAGACCATGACTTACTGGTCAGGTTCTGTTAAATATCGATTCAGATTAGACCATGTTAACGTCTAGTTAATATTGACGGTTAATGATATTGCAGATAACTTTGATAAATGTGTGTTTTGAAAATTTCTTACAATTTTATAATTTTTTGACTATTTTAATCTAGTTTTTAAATTTAGCATTATATGTTTTTATATAAACTATTATGTAGTTTGTATAATTTAAATTACTTTGAATATCATTATATTTTAATAATTTGAAAATGTCGTATTTTATTTTAACAGAAAAACCTAAGACCAGACTAAGACTAAATTTTTTGTGAGGTTATTGTCATATTTTTTTCAAAAACCGAACCAGGTCGAAGCATATTCAACCTTAATTTCGAGCATTTGAGGCTTGAGAAGATTAATACAATGTGTGCGATTATTTGCTCCTAAACAAAAGATGAAGGTGATCTAGAGCTAGCAATCGAGCCGGCTCGAGCCCAGGAAGGCCGGCTCGTCGAGCCTGGCGAGCTATTCGAGCCGAGCCTGTCGAGCCTACTCGAGCTGAGCCTGTCGAGCTTTTTCCCAAAAATTTTGGCTCGAGCAAGCTATCGAGCCTCGAGCCTATTCGAGCCGAGCCTCGAGCCGAGCGAGCCCAACTCCCGAGCCTAATCGAGCCGAAAATAATTTATAGTTTCATATGTTAAAAGATTAAAAAAAAAGTGATAAACACATGATAATGACATAGAAGTTATATTAGTTTATTTTGCAAGAAAAATAAACATACTTTCATATGCTAAAAACTATTTTTAGTTAATTTCGATAACTAAATCAAACTTTTGACGGCCGATTATTGTCATTTTTTGCTACAGTGCCGAGCTTACGAGCCTGGCTCGAGCTCGCGAGCCCGAATTCTAGGCTCGGCTCGAGCTCGCTACAGTGTCGAGCGAGCCGAGCTCGCTCGTTTGCTAGCTCTAAGGTGATCGAGGTTTCAATCTTTACAATGCTTTTTAGACATTTTAATCATTCTTATCACGCGGGAATGGTGGACATCCGTCATCTCGAGACGAGTCGTCACAGTCCATGCCCTTGACAAGCCAGACATTCCCATCCGTCACCATCACACACACAAAGTTGTGAAACTTTCGAATCTATCATTATAATATCATCTGATTTGGGTAGGATCATGCATGATTTTATTCTTGGACTATGCTAAAAAAATGTTCTTTTTCTTTATGCGATACGCTCGTTTATTTCAACATATGACAATGGCTTCCCTCCAATTCACATAAGTTCATATCAAACCTTAGAAAATCCCATCCAAACAGAAGAAAAATGAAGTTTCATGTTAAGACGGCTGTATCATAATCTATTTTGCTGTTGTTGAATGTTGATCAGCTTATAATAAGCTCCATTTCTGTTCTCTATGAGCTTCTCGTGAGTCCCTTGCTCGACGATCGTCCCATTCTGGATAACCGAGATCTGATCGGCGTTTTTAATGGTGGACAGCCGGTGAGCCACCAGAACCGTCGTTCTCTTCTTCATCAGCCGGTCCAGCGCTTGCTGAACCACCCTCTCCGACTCCACGTCGAGGGCGCTCGTCGCCTCGTCGAGGAGCAAGATTTCTGGGTTCTTCAGCACCGCCCTGGCTATGGCCACCCTCTGCCGCTGACCGCCGGAAAGTTGAACTCCTCTCTCGCCGACCTTGGTTGAATATCCCTCCGGCAAGGCGCTGATGAAGCTATGGGCGTTGGCAAGCTTTGCTGCTTCTATTACTTCCCCTTCGCTGGCTCCTTCTTTGCCGTAGAGAATGTTTTCGTAGATCGTCGTCGCGAATAGCGCCGGCTCTTGCTGGACTAATCCGATGTGTTTTCGGAGAGATTTGAGTTTCAGCTTTTTGATGTCTTTCCCTGCATGAAATTTCAGCCATTTTTATTTTCTTTGTCGTGAAAATAGTTGGAAATTGTTTGTTTACCGTCGATCATCACTTTGCCGGAGTTTGCGTCGTAGAACCGGAGAATGAGAGAGAGAACGGAGCTTTTGCCGGAACCACTTTGGCCGACCAAGGCTATATTTTTTCCGGCTCTTACTTTTAAATTGAAGTCCTTGAAGATGACCACGTCCGGCCTTGAAGGGTAGCTGAACTCGACGTTTCGAAACTCGATGGTTCCTTCGACGGCGGTGAGATCTTCGCCGGCGTCGCCGGAGACTTCCGTTTGCCGGTCCATGACCTCGAAGACGGAGGCCACCATCTGGTTGCCTTTCAGAAGGTCCGGCGCCAGGGCCAGTGTCTCGCCCATCGCCAGCGCCGTCACGATCAACACCATGAATGATTTCATCACCGACTTGAACGAGGCCAGCTCCTTCCCCATCAAAACCGATCCATACCTGAAAATCAAAAGCTTAATTTCACTAAACATGGAGTTCACCAGAATTGGTGCCTGTGAGTAGCCGAGCCAAACGGACGACACTAGACCAAAATTGAAACCGAATCAAATCCAATCGATTTAGATTTAATTTTTATAAATTGACTCACTAGATCGGTTTGGTTAACTGATACAACTCAAAATTTACGAGAAATAATGAACTGACAAAATGACCATTTTGGTTGGATCCGATCATCTTTAACTAAACCGACTCAAATCTTACCTATTTGAGTTTGAATCTAGTTTCTATAAATTGACCCACCAGATTGGGTTGGTTAACCGAACCTTGCCAAATATTTTAAATCTTAGTTGGGTTGGGTGGGTTTAGTAACCTACCAGGTTTGAATTTTATGAAATCGAATTAGAACCCAAACTAAAACCAATTCAAATTTTTGAATCAGTTTTGATTCGTGCCAAATTAGTTTGTGTTCTGATTCGATTTTGTAGAACCGATTCACCGAATAGGATAATTTTTAGTGATCTCCCAGGTCACACTCCTACTTCTGCATGAAGCTATGAATGAACATACCATAAAGCAAGGCCGTATGAAGAGAAGATGAAGAACTGGGAAACTCCATAGAAAACTCCGGCGATCTGGCCGCGGATGAAGGATCGTTTTGAGGGCTCGATGAGCTCCCTCTGGTAAAGATCGAGGACCTTCTGCTCCGAGCAAAATGCCGCCACCGTTCGTATATTCCCGACGGCCTCTCCGGCCAGCATGTTAGCCTTCAAGTAAGCTTTGCTCAAGTTCCCACCATATCCCTTCATGAAAAGTTTCTGAAAACAAGGCAAATTAAATCACAAAGAAGAATATTTACAAAGAATTTAAGCCATTTTTTTGGAAATTTTATCGATCACCTCGCTTATATGGCCGGTGATGATCAACGGATAACAGGCTAATACGACCAAAGTGACTCTCCAATTCAATATGAAGGCGATGATAAATGAGGCCACCACTAGACCGAGGTTTTGCAAAAGAATTGTCGACCGATCCACCACGATAGTTCGCAAAAGCGTTGCATCGCTTTCTAATCGCGAAGAAAGCATCGCGCTCGTGTTGTTCATATCATCGAACCATCCGATTTCGTTTCTCAACATCGCTACACGAGTGCACGACTCAAGTGAATTGAATCTCCATAAATAAGAACATTAAAACGAACCCATAAATGACGGTTTTTTACTCGATTATAACCAATTTTAGGATTTGTATCATATTTTAATAGGGTATGAGTCCAGTTTTACTCGATTTAAGAAATTTTTTGACTCACAGTCATGGTTCCGGTTTTAGAGTTTTTTACTCTAAAACTGACATCGGCCCATAAATCACGGTTTTTTCAAAATTAAAACCAAGACCGAATGAAAACCGGCATTTTCAATCCGGTTTACAGTCCAGTCCGATTTTGCTCATCCCTACCAAGAATAACAACATTAAAACAAATCCATTAGGAAAGTTGTAGCGTACCATGAAACATCATTTCTCGAACTCGAAGCGTGAGCCTTTCTCCCATGATTCCGAAACAAAGATGCTCGACGGCATGAACGAACACGGTCAAAATCGAAGCCCCGGTAAAAAGCAAAGCAATCTTCTTGATTTCACGTTGAGTCGTTTCCCAATCCATGTAGTACACGACGAGAGCTTGAGAGACACCGAGAGCGAAAAGAGGGAATTGAGATCCGGAAATAAGCGCTCCAACGACACCAAAAACCCCATACATCCAATCCGGTCCGATCATCGTGTAGAGTCGTTTGGCCGAAACATACTTTGGCTTTTCACCGTCAATCCCATCAATTCCAATGCGCCCAAGCGACTCCTTTTCCGATCGAAAACTAGCCCCAAAGCTCGTCGTCGTACGAGATAACTCCCGTGAATACTTTACGCTAAAAAATTAACCAAATACAATAAAAAATGACTATCATATCGAATGTGACAAATAATATGAAACATAGTTTAATTTTACCTTGGCGGCCGACCCAAATGAGGACCGATCGACGGGTAGCGTTGAAGAGGGGACGATTCTTGAAGCAGAACAAGAGATGCATACACGCTATTCGGCTTAGTAATGAGCTCTTCGTGGTTCCCGGTCTCAACTATCTTCCCCTCTTGTACAACTGCGATCACATCGGCATTTCTTATCGTCGACAGCCGATGAGCGACCACGATCGTCGTCCGGCCCACCATGGCCCGATCGAGCGCCTCTTGAACGCTCTTCTCCGACTCTGCATCGAGTGCACTTGTAGCTTCATCTAGCAAGAGAATCGATGGATTTTTCACGACAGCCCGAGCTATCGCTATTCGTTGCTTTTGTCCGCCCGATAATTGGACACCTCGCTCACCAACCTTCAAAAGAAGTAGCAATTTTTTTTCATCATAAGAAGTTTAATCTTTTACGTTTAGTGATCGAGTTTTCGGGGGTACCTGAGTTTCGAATCGGTCCGGTAGATTGTTTATGAAAGGGAGAGCCTCGGAGAGCTTCGCGGCTCGGGTAATCTCCTCGAGAGTGGAATCGTCTTTTCCATAGAGAATGTTTTCTCTAATGCTAGTTGCAAACAGTGCAGGCTCTTGATTAACCAATCCAATTTGCATTCTTAGCCATTTGAGATCAAGCTCCTTGATGTTATTTCCATCCAACAATATCTCGCCGGAATGAGGCTCGTAAAACCGCTCCAACAACGATATAACCGTGCTCTTGCCGGAGCCGCTCCCTCCGACGAGAGCGACTATCTTTCCGGCAGGGATGTCGAGGCTGAGCTTGTCGAAGATAACTACATCCGGCCGAGAAGGGTATCTGAAATCGATGTCCTTGAACTCAATATGCCCGTCAAGCTTGTCCAATTTCCGGCCGGTTTTCGAACTCATTTTGCTCACCGTGTTCCTCTCGATCATCTGGAAAATCGGATACGCCGCCGCCTTTGCTCTGATGAACGCTGAAATATCCGGGGCAGCTTGCCCGAGAGACCTGAAAACGGCGATTCAGAAGAAGAAACATAAAATATAAGATCATATTTAAGAAACCTAAAAACACACGAACTTTAGGGTTAGATCGACAGGCTTACAGGCCAGCAATAACGACGTTGAGCATGGTAGTGAAAGACTCGCCGCCATTGGCGATACTTTTATGAACAACGACGCTTGTAAACCAAACCAGCAAAGCCCACGACAAGAAAAGACTACAATGCATCGAACCCAGGCCAAGTCCTTTGGCTAATCCAGCTTTTCTTCCATATTTATACGTCTTCATCAGAGCGTCTTTGTACGATCTCACGGCCCTCTCTTCTCCGGCGAAGGCCTGAACTGTTCTTACGTTTCCGAGAATCTGAAAATCAAAACCCAGATCTTTAGATTCTGTAATCAAAAACTCGATTATAGAGAGAAGAATCAAACTGAAAGACTGAACCTCTTCAGCGATTTCGCCAGCCTTTACGTATGATTTTCTGATTTTGGCAATGAGGCCGATGGTGACGAAGGCGTAGAGACCACCGGCAAGAGCGATCAAGGGAACAATGGCTAATGTCACCAAGCTTATTTGCCAAACTCTTGCAAACCCTATTATAAACCCTGATAGAAATCTGCTGATATAGTGCATGAAATTTCCCACCTGCAAAAATTAACGTTTTCGATCAGCTCAAGTTCATCATTTCTGACCATGAAAATTAAAAGTAGAAATTTACATGATAATCGTAAGATTAGATCTGCTCGACCATGGAGTTACAGTGCTGGTTTGCAATTAATATGAAGAGCTGGCTGACTTTAATGGGGTTGGTGGGGCAATGAATTTGGAAACAAAACAAGGATCTGAGTTGACTCAGTTCATACAAAAATGATATCTCGTTTTTCTTTCAAAAAGCTAATCAAAATCAAGAACTCTTTCCATGATAATCCACAGAAAATGATAATAAATAAATAAATAAAAATAAAAGTGTCATTAACAGTGATTATTTTTCACTGTCAGAACTACCTTAATCAGTTTCCTTTTCAAACCAGAACCAGAAGAAAAAAGGGTTTCGATCTTATTCCAAAATGAAAAATTCCTGTTTTTTTTCTACTTTTTGGAGGTTTTCTTGTTGGATCACCAATTAGGGTGAAATGATTCAAGACCTAATTAGGGTCAGAGAAAGAGAGTGAAAAAGAGAGGAGAGAGAGAGAGTACAGACCTTCTCAGAGATTGCATCTTGAACAATCAAAATGTCACTTGTAATTGCAGAGATGACTTCTCCAGTAGAAGCTTCAGTATCAAACAAGCTTATATCTTGATTCAGCATCGATCTCAGGTAAGCCATCCTCATCTTCGCCGCTTGTCGCTCGCCGGTGTGCATCCAACAAGCCACCTCTGAACCACCACTTAAATTATTCAGTCCGTTACTCAAATTACACATTATTAATTTCTGCTAGGGTTTTTTTTCTCGTACCTGTCCACGATGAGAACAATATGGCCACGCTCAGGTACACAAAATCTAGCGAGTACTGCAAAATCAAACGATCGATTAAGATTTGAAGTTACCCAGTACGTTTATTTGCAGAGATTGCTGTTGTTTCTTCGTGGAAACTCAAATTTAGAGAGAGAGAGAGAGAGAGAGAGAGAGAGAGAGAGAGAGAGAGAGACCTTGGCGACCTTGGGAGCAGCTTCTTTGGGAAAAAGATAAGCCATACCGATAATATTAATCAACTTTCCGAAGAAAATGAAGAAAACAGGAACCGAAGCGCCATGAATACAAGCTCCAATAGACCCAACAGCCATTAGAACATAATCATAAAAATCAGCGAAAGCGAAGAGCTTAAAAAACGAGACTCTCATCTCCTTTTTCTTCTCTTCCGTCTTCTTCTTCTTCTCCTCCTCCTCCCCCACCGTCTCCGCCGCGTCGCCGTCGCCGGGAAACTTGCCTGGATGTGTCATTTTCAGGTTAACAAAGGCTTTCTTCCTGGAGAAGAACCAAAAGAGTATAAGAAGGGAGGCGCTACTTCTCACTGGAAGAAGAAGAAGAAGAAGAAAAAGAGAAATCTCTGGAAGGAGTTGAAGAACAATAATTGCTTGGGTTAGATTGGAAGTTGGAAGATGGACAGTTCGAGTTAATGCAATTGAAAGACTTATATATGTATATATATTATTCAGATTTCCATTTACAAAAGGATGAGATTTTGACGACATTATTAAGTGCATGTAGATCTGCTGGAAATGGCGATTTGTGACCGCCAGCTTATGATCGATCAGTCAACTATGCATTATTATCTTAACTTTGACTCTAAGAAATAGTCATTTCAGTCATTTGGGTTCGAATATTTTCCCTGTCCAAACAATTATCGATCAAGTTGAGTTGAGTTGACTTCAGTGCACGAATAAAACCGGACAAGAAAGATCAAAGGGTTAAAGTTGATTTGATTTGGATTGCAAAGTCAACTCTCAACGATAAGGCAAAATTTTCTTAATTTTAAGAGTTAAGTCAAGATAATATTCTAGAAAGTTTGATAAGCTTTTAGTATTTGTACAATTTATTATAATTTGTAACTGGGTTATTGTGTCATTTGCTTAATTAATCTACTCGTTAGATGTTGCAATTTAATATTCGAGCTTTTGAGTTTATTTTTGTTCCAAAGATAGATTGATTGTTATTTCAAATTAGTTTCAAATGAGTCGAAGAGAGAATTTGACATGGTAACGTATAAATTTTATTGAATTTCAAGCGATGTATGCATTTCGATCGTGAAATACTCTCGTATTATTAAGAACGAACTAAAAATAAAAAGTTTACAATGTTCAAACAAGATCGTCCTCGAGGCACCGACCAATTCTAACCGAATAATAGTATGACCATGGAACCTGTTCATAATCGAACAATAGTAATCAAAAAAGAAAAAAATAGGGACATAATAAGAAAAAAATAAATGTAAATTTCATAATTTTGAATATATGTGTCTGACTCAGCCCAACTGTAATTTGATCGCTAAATTCTAACCGAACCAATATTTATCATATATATTAATATTAATCGTTACATAAGAATATGTTGAATAGTTTTGCTCGGGTTTACCCATAATGTTGATTTTTATTATTTGAATAATTATGTCGTCACACAAAGATAATTTATTTTTCATAATTAAAGACTTAAATAAAAAATAAAATAAAAAAGCACCTCCCAAACATAAATTTTTAGAGGAAGAAATACAAATTGCACATGCCTCTCAAGCTGTCGATCACATTATTTTTGAGTAGTTGCATGTACATTTACTCCTGTGAGTTCAAGCAACCACTAGTAGCAAGAAAATAATAATTAATAATTCCATTTTTAATATCTTCATAAATTAAAAAAAAAAATTAACCCACCAATTATATTTCTGGCAAAAACGAAAAAAAAGGTAATTTTAAAAAATAGCATCGAAAGCGAAACAAATATGGATAGAAAATAATGCTAAAAAAACCAGTTCAAAAACTGTTCTCTAAAGCTGGAATCAAAGAAAAAGGCTCAATAAATGCATGCCTATCATGGATGAGTAAGCACCAGCAGCTTCATAGTGTGAGAGTTGTTACCCCCAATGTTAAGGTAGCTCCTTGAAATATCAGGTAAAGGCCTCATATTTCTTGGCCGCTGAGTCACCGTGATTTAACCTCCTCACAAACTGTCAGGCCGCTGAGTCACCGTGATTTCGTCTTTTGGGTACTAGTAAGCACCAGCAGCATTTGATACGAGTCAACCAACAAATGAAAATGATGCACAGTGATTGACACTATCTACTTGTTCACTAATCGAGTTTTTAGTTTCTTAATACTCTGTAAAATGAAGTCTCCGTCTTTGTCGAGTGCTAGAAATCGACTGTAACCGAGAAAAAAAACTCAACCTGAGGCACCAAAACTACGTGGAAAAACTCTCGTGAAAAAATCCGAGAGGAATAATTGGTTTTGATTGTAAAAACAACAACAAAGAAACTCGAATTGAGCTCCATCACACAATGCGATCGGCTTTGGGTTACATCGAACTTTAATCATAGCATGAATCGTACGAAAGAGATCCATAATTGTTGGGAATCAAATGAGGATCGATAGAGAGAAAATATGATATGGAAACTTGATTACATGGAAAACAATTTTGAGAAAAAAATTACGTGCAGATAAATGAATCTACTATGAAGGTCAAAATACAATCACGAATTTTGTGACTCTAGCTTACATTAATTTGTAGAGAGATATAAACTCTAATGAAATTCTTGACATGTGAATACCGAACTGTCCTAAATAGAATTCGAGTTACACAGAACTCTAACAATAACTCTTGAAATTGAAAAACTGCTACTCGAGATGTTAATCTTATTGCGGATGGAGGGTGTTCGGTGAGCGAAAATATGGGGGAGAAATGAATAAAGAAAAGGATAGAAAATATGGGGAAAAACACCGTTGTGTGGTGGAGAGATGGAAGCATAATTCGATGGGTGGGGGTTGGATTGCTTTGAAGCCTAATTAATACTATGCTTATAACTCTCATTTTATCACCTTCTTAATCATCCATCGTGTTATCGACTAAAACTATTCATCGATCAAAAAATATGTGGAGTCGTTTGAATAGGGGTAAGCGCAAATCGATTTAGTCATGTCTACCGTGAAAACCCGAGTTTGAACGGGAATTGTGTGATTCTGAAATGAAATCGAACCAAACAATGGAGTAAGGATGAGTTCTTAAAATTACAGGCATATTGATTGCTTTTGGATCAATTTTCATAATTTTGTTGAGCCAATTGTTTTTGTTTTTGTTCGAGTTGGTTTTTTATGGGTTGGGTTTTAACTGATTTTGGGTCTTAACCTAGTTTGCTTCACGTTTTACTTTGTTATGGACTTTCAAGCTTTGGGATTTAAATTATCGTACACGAGCGCACTTTTCCACCCGACCCTTGTTGCTTGGATTCTTCTCCGGCATGGACACGAGTGATCCACCCGACCCTTGTTGCTTGGATTCTTCTCCGGCATGGACACGAGTGATCGCATCTAGGGCTACAATTTCGTAATAAAACAATGATAGCATTATTTGCATACACAAGAGTACACTATAAATTTAATTCAAAAGTTATTCTAAAATCATATATTCTAACGTGTCGCAGCGTGATTGAGTCAATTCAAAATAATAAATCATTATTTATTTTATATTCATTAAATATATTAATTATCAATCACGCAACGACATATGAAGAAAGCATGACAAAAAAGTAACTTTAAAATCACTCTTAATTCAAATCTATTAGAAATTTAGGTATTAAAATGTTAAAGGTATATTAAAATAACATAAATTTAAACAAATATAATAGCTTAATAAGCTATGTTAATCTCTCTTAATTGTGCCATTTGAGTTTAAAAGTCTTACTACATCGACATTGGAATCAGATCATCAAAATCGATTCTTCATGCTGCATTATCGTTAAGAAACTAATAAAAATACATTGCGATATGTCAATTTTATTTAAACAATTATTACAAAAAATAATTATCATTATATTTATTGTTCGAATGTAATGATTTATTATATTAACTACGCATATTACTTGTTGATTCATTAAAAAATAAACCCAATATTATCAAACATTATATAGCAATTCTATTCCTAGCAAATATAAATAATTAAAATAAAAAATATGAGGTGCGACCGATAACGACATCGGTGACGGTCAAAGTCAGATTCGGGCCAATTTCTCACCTGCTTTACACGTGTGGACAGTGTCCGAATGCCACGTCAGGGTCCTTCTGCAATAAAGTTCTTAAATTTTAATCGTATTTCCCCGCACAAGTATTCATAAATCATCCTCCATAGTTGTGAATTCAGCCCTAGATTACGAATGGATCTAACCAAATGGCCAGAGTGAAACATAGAACCCCAAAATCAATGAGATAATGATCGGAACATTGAAAATAACTGATGGTGAAAACAATACATGTTAGGGACAATTATTTCATGATTGATCTATGATTAGATCATGCATAAACTAGAGAAGTTTATGCAATTCAAAACGCTCACCGAGATGAAATTCGGAGCAATTCCTCGAGGTCGGATTCTATCTTTTCGATGATTTTTATCCATAAACTAGAGAAGTTGATTCATACTGATAATTGATAACCAAGCCTATAAAGGTTCTTCTCCTAAAAATATCTCCCAACTTCAAAGACAAATCCAAATTGGATATATGTTAGTTTTGGGTATTCTACGGGGAAACAAACACGAAACTTGGGAAGAGAACATTGGATTTCATAATGTATGGAGTGTGAGTGAACAATCTCTACCCTATTTCAATACAAGTTTATAAATAAGGCCTTGGCGCTCATCAATCGAGACAAAGAGATTAAACAATCTCTTTAATCAAGATACCTAATACAAGGAATGTAATAGTCTACTTCAGATTTTGTGTTCGGGTTGTGTGTGTATGAATTAACTATGGCAAATTATAAGACAGGAAGAAGAGTACTAAGATCTCCATTAATGGAAAACTAAAGTCACAAATATCTCACAGCAAACTTGAAGAGTAAATAAAGTTGAGTATCATAGATTGCATACCTAATTTACCATCCTTATTTACAGCTTCATGTCGACGCATTTTACCACACGAGCATCAAGTGAAAAAGCAAAGCTGCCTTCATGGACCTTCAAATTTTCTAGCTTCCAATATTGATTCCTAATTTGGCGGTACCTGCAAGCGACGATCAATATACATTTACTCGGACCAATTTGAGAAATTATGGAAAGAAAGTGCACATAATAGCTCAAAATCACATATCCATAGTCAAATTATGGAAAGAAGGAACAGATTTGAAGAATAGTCACTGAGGCATCTAATTTCACGTGGCTAAACAAATGAGTGGCCGGCGTGCATTCTTAGGTATCAAGATACGAGCTTTTAACATTCTCAATCTTTTTAATATTCTATCTTATTTATTATTCCTTTTTAAAAAGATAGACTTTATCTTTTTCAAAGTTTTCTTCAAAATCAAGTAAGGAATTTAAATCATAACTCTATGTTTCTATATTGTTATTTTATTTTATTGTTTTTATAATGAAACAAGTATAGCAAAGGATTTCACCTACACTTCATGGTCAACCAAGGTTTTAATGGTAGAAGACAACAAAAAACGACTTGGGATCATTGATAACCGATTTGAAAAAAAAAAATTAATCAACAGATCTTTGAAATTTATGAAACCCTCTGCAATCCTTCACAAATGGAAACTGTCATGATTATCAAGGTGCATCGCAAATGTATGGAACAATATTTGAAGAGGAAAGACATTTAATCTAATGATGGATATACAAAAATTCATCAGTCCATCAGTCAAACTTTATTTTCGATGCATCAACTGCCAAATTTATATCCAAACTAAGACTTTTCAATACTACAAAACTCAAACAAATGTGCTTCAAAGACAGCATATTAATAAATGACAAAACTAAGGAACAGGCCTATTAGTCGTTTAATTTTCACATTCTTGTTAATATTTTATCTTATCTACTATTTTCATGGCCTATTAGTCTTTTCAAGATTTATTTCATTTATCTAAAGATATATTACAATTTTTCAATAACAAATCAAATTCTCTTGAAAGGACTGTAATGAATATTAATTAAAAACCTTTTGACAATTAATAAATTTATCACCACTTCAAGGAATTATTTCTGTGATGTTATTTTATTATTTGAGAAATAGATTAAAGATAGAAATACATAAAAATGGGGAAGAGCAAAGCTTTTGAAATTTTTGGAGGTGTACACTTAATTTTGAAAAGTGTTAAATTTTGCGATGAAAAGTATTAAATTTTGTTGAGGCATAGCCAAAAACGCCTTGGCTAGAGTCTAAATATGAGGGAAAACATATAATCGTGTCCTGAAGTTAATCCATAAAAACAAAAACAGGCCCTTAGAAGGAAGAAAGATTCAATACAAAGGCATATCGTACCTTGCATTGAAGATCTGTTATCGTGGACCTTAGTAATCCATCTCCAACAATTAGTCTCAGCTTCTTGATAAATTCATCACGACTCATTTTCTTTCCCTAAGAACATTAAGAGAATTATGAGAAATTTGAAAATCAAGTAGATAAGAATGTGACTAAGAAAAGACAAAAAATAAGGTAGGACAATAACTGACCTTGAATAGATCATAGTGCTTCTCAACTAGTTCCATTTTGTTAGGAGGAACATTGTTGCCAATAGCAGCAAACAACATAGGAAAAGGCATCCACGGAGATTTGGGTGTTTTGGAAGAGTTATTAAAATCTTGATTAGCAGCTTTTTCATGCAATTTCGGTGAACCTGAACTTGACTTACCATCATTTCCCTAAATATTTAGTCATATTGATACTAAATATTAGATATTCAAAAAATCACCAGAACTATTTCCACTTAATAGCTAACAAAAGGAATTATATTGCTAAAGTACTCTTCCAATAAGCTGCAAAACTATTCTTATGTTTGAAAAAGAAAGGGGAAGTAAACATAATCTCAACTCAAAGAAATGCATTGCGAACAAACAAGGAAAGATGAAGGTAATGACAAAAATGCTCATCATTTCCATAATTAAAATGATGCAGCATAAGCTGTGTTTAGTGAAGAAACAAAGAATTGATAAAAACATAGGAAAATCTACTCTGAAAATAAGGAAAATAAAGTAGAGAAATTTTATGATAAGATCCAGTCATAATGTTGAGGCCCAACCCATAGAAGGAATATTATTTGTATGTAGGAGTAATAGATTATTATGATTAGTAAGGAAAAATTAGGTGAACTCTTTTGGATATGGCGATGCACCATTAAGAAGCTTAAAGGAAACAAACTTGTCAAAGTGCTTGTAATTTCATATTTTCGTAATCTAATCGTGTTCTTCATTTTTATTTTGTTGTTCTTGGTTGTTTGTTCTTAGTTATTTGATATTGATAGGAGAAGATCATATAAACTTCTTCGAGAAATTATGAGAAATTGACAATGATGAGTTGTTCAAAAGTCTATTTTTAATATTTACAAAATTCCTTTAAATAGAGTTTGATTAAGAATTTCAATACTTACAAATTTTATAGAAAATAAAATAAATATTTTTCAAAACATTTTTAAAAAGATAAACTCTATTTAACAATCTAAACTAATAAATACGAAATTAAAACTATTAAAAATATTTTCATCAAATAAATCTGCGCATATGAGCATGTTTGGCCTTGCTTGTCCTAAATTAGAAAAACATAATCTAAACACAAGTTAAGGATCGTGAAACATCCACCACATGTATCCTTAAGGGAAAGGCTTAAATGTCCCAATCTTAGATAATACGATGTACAAACAACGGTCTGAACCGGCAAGAAGATCTGAATAGAAGAGCAACCATGCTGGTTGCAGCTATTATCGACCCATAATAAATCTGCTCATGGACAGAATAGTTTATTTTTCATGTTTTAATTTTACCAATAAACATTGAACTTTATAGTTATCATAATAGGACTATTTAACAAAAAAATCCCTAATTACAGAGATCTATTGGAGTTAAATATTTTATTTTAAAATTTCTAGCTGACATTTATACCACGGTATTTTTCACTTCATAGGCTTCTAGGACCACTACCCTTGAAATAATTTATTCTCCACAGTAAAAAATGATCAAAATAATATATGTTCTCTCCAAGACTAAATTTAAAGGGGGCAGGGTAAGATATCAAGTAAATTAAATGTAAACAGTAGAAAAGAAACAATAAGATCAATAATAACGATTAGCTCAACAATAAGTAATTTTTTTATTATAATCAATATCCTATTCTATTATCTAACTTGATCTACAACATAAATCAAGCTTTGCAGAAGCTTCTATTCCACAACTTAAAACAGGAAACATTCTAGTTAGCATCAAATAACACCAGTGCTGGCATTGCAATTAATCATCAATCCATGAATCACATTTCGAAAGAATTGGAATATTCTTACTTAAACCCAAGCTAGAATGTGATACTGAGTGAGTATAAACCAAAGATTAAAGACCTTGTCAAAATTATACAAATATGTTGATACCCCAAAATGGCCAGGTAGAACTCAAACATATTCATTCCATCGACAAGTTAATGAAAATTTCAGCACAAACTTTTGCAAATTACACCTTTTTGGCATAGTTTGACTTTGCGGAAACATATTGGGAAAAAAATCAAACACTATTTAAACAAACTAATGGCATTAACAATTCTACCAACTAGTTTAATTACACGTTAGCAACAAGAAAAAGAAAGCAGAGATAACTTGAGATACTTACCATAAACACTGCAGAGGATTCTATTTCCATTTGAGGAGGCCCAAGACAAGATGTAATTATATCAGAAGCATCGTCTTTTCTTTCACTTCCAACCCTATTCCCTGTGCAGACAACATCAAGCACTACCGCTCAAGTACTAGATTACTTAAAAGAGGAAAAATATATGGCACTCATACAGCATCATCAGAAGAGAGCAGGCTCTCTCATTGAACACAAGCTGGATGAATCTTGAGTTCCCTAAACTAGAAACTCTCAACTATTCCATCCACGTTCTACAGTGAGACCAGGGATCCGTGATGGAGTAGCAAGTAGCAAGAATGTAACATCATATGAAGTTGACGTCATGAAATACAAATCAAAATAATAAAAAAACTTGAAAAATGAATAACAAAAGCAAATAATCAACAGCTAGGATGCCACTGTGTAAAATATCACCTTCAACATGGAAATCAACCTTGAAGCTGACAACAAATTCTGGATAGATATGTGTATTCATGTTCATATTCCAGACAATGTAATGTCTTGGGTTTTGAAGATCGTCCGCTCCATTATCAAAATCCTTATTACTTGGGAGGCTTTGGTTACTTCCCATACCCACAAGCTCCATATTCCCCATAATTACTCGGCAAAAGATCATATGCCGAATCCCATTTTCGTCAACATCACAATAATTTGCACTGTGAACCAATACCAACATAAATACTTTTCTTATATAAAAGAAATGTCACAATAATTTTACAACACAAAGGATGCCAAAGATAGACTTGTGAAGTATAATATAGTAACTGGACTAATCTCATTTCTATGTAAAACCAGTATCAAGAAAATCTTATTGTAACACGGAAGAGTAAAATACAAAAAAAATTTATGGCCATCCAACAATAACATTGCAGTCTCGTTGTTGTAAAAGAGAAAAATTAAAAATTTTCTGAAATTCAAACTCACTAGAAAAAAAAAAACTTGTACCAACACAACAAGAGTATCTACCTACAAACGATATGAATTGGAGAGAAAATCAAACCTGACATGAGGGCAGTGGGCGGCTGCGAGATGGACACCATTGCCAAAGGTGGTGTTTACCAAAGCTGCTCCACAATGCCCCAGGCCATTCAACATTAAAGTAGAAAGATGTGCTTTACAAAAAGGAAGCCAAGCAAAACGAACATTGGCATCACCACGACACTGCTTGGTGACCTCTATTTGTTTATTAAAAAGCTCCAACTGGAGTTTGATAAAGGTGCCAGAGTTGCGATATACATCAAGTATATTTCCCATGCCAATGGGGCTCATTCCACTTAGGAACATTTCACGAAAAGTTTCAAGATCCAACCTTTCATGACCCAATTTAATCCCAGGTGCCAATTCTCTCTCTAAAATTGGAAGTTTCTCAACAACCTCACCAGTTTCAGCATCAGGCTTCCTAATGCAGCTATCTTCAAGCTCGAGAACACAATTGCTAGCAGGATTCCTATCAATCTGGATCTGCTTGGCTATAGAATTTGAGTCACCACTACATTCCTCCACTATAGAGTGACCACTTCCATTGATTTCAATTTCCAAATGCAGTTTAATTTCAGAAGAGCCAAAAGTATCTTCAAGACTTGGCTCTTGATTTATCAAACCATTATGATGGCAGCAACCATCATGTCCAGACACATAAGTTTCAGGAAAGAAGCAGTTACCTGATTCATCAATCCATGCCAGAGGATTATGTACTCCTGTCTGCAAATCCATGTGAAACATATGCAAAAAGTCAAGCATGGAGCTCTGACCATTAAATTCAATAACAACAGCTGCTTTCTTGACCTGAAGATCTTTCTTAACTAATTCAAGAACAGCATTGGGAAAATTGATCCATTCATTGTTCTGGTAATACATTATACGTTGAGGCATGCCACTCTTAGCATAATTTGAATAACATCGAAGCAGTGACCTAGAAAAAGTCTCTGAGCTCACGACTTTATTTTTTAGTCTATCTAGTTTAATCTTCTTTCGAAGGTTAATCACTGGAGAACTCAAGATAGACCTATGAGGTGTGCAACTGGCTTCCGTTAAATATGCAGCATGACCAGTTACTCGCTTCCTTTTCCGATAGAGCGCAGCTTTCCTAGTACTACCCAATGCCTTTTCGATATTTGCATCCATTTTTATTCACTGGAACGATATCTAAATGTGATTCCAAATCCAAAAGTTCAAGTATATATATTAACAAACTAACCTTTAGCAAGTTCTACAGATAAAGTGCCATTTTAGAAAACTGGCAACCCCTGCCAAAAAAAACATGCACACTGTTATTTGCAAAAAGTTGACACAAATTAGAACCCATTGATAACATTGTCCCAGTTATGATATAAAAAATTTGCTTCCATTTTTCCAACACCAAGAAGCATTAAATGAACAAAGTTCTTTTTTCATTTTTCATGGATCCAATGGAATATTCTCAAAGAACCCAGCAACAAGTGCTAACCAAATCAGATAAAAAGTGCACTAAAAGGACAACGGATGAAAACAAATAATTGTGAATTATTATCCCACAAGAGCATTTTTGCATCAAGCAATTTCCAAAAGAGTAAATGGTAAAGCAGAAATAAATTGCAAGCTAAAATCACGAAATAAAATCAGCAAGCTAAAATCACGAAATAAAATCATTGCTATCTGTCAAGAAGTTGGATTCATTTTAATGGCCGTTGAAATAGGTGTTGGTACTTTTATTTCAATTTGGAAACTAAAAAAAAAAAACAGAATGAACAGTAAAAAGTAAGCAATTGCAAATGTTATCAATAATCTTTTTTAAATGAAAAATAGAAACAATAAACATCCGAATTCGGAGTAAACTGAAGCTCACAAAAATGAACGTTCTGCAGAGAATCGAACTTTTTAGTGAAAAAAGTACATGGTAAAATTTTACATCAGCAACAGAAAAAAAAAACTAGATCGCGTTCAACTAATTAGAGCCTGAGATGGTAACCAATGAACTCCTTTCATTAATGAAATCATCCAACATGTTTGACCTAATTACACAAATTTGACAATCTGATTTAACAAAAGGCAAAAGGTCAAAATCCGAAACAAGACAAAATCACCTTCATTCAGGACAACCAAAACCAAAATTAAACGAACTAACATATAAAAACCACCGCAACGACTCACTAGATAGCAACGCAACATTAGAAAAAGAAAAAAGGAACTTCGAACTACCTACGGATTGAAGGAAGAACCAAGAAATTCATTTCCACCGGAGAAAGGATCTGGAAGGGCTAGTTCACCGAAAACAACGAGATGAAGTAGCTTCAGAAACCCTAACTCGCATGACGGAAACTGTTGGACACGATGGAGTCGTCGGCATCGTCATCGCCATCTCTGCTTCTCGGAACTTACTTTTTTGCTTGAACCAAACGCAATTTCAACCAACCTCTAGGATTGAAGCACAAATCCAATCCAACGGCTTATAAATTTTTAAGAATATTACCCTTTTTTAGCTGGAGTTGAAATGTCTTAAACACCCTCCTGTCTAATCCTCAGAAAAAAACTTTTTTTAACTTTTATTTTAATGAAGAACATACGCGGTAGGAACTAGGAAGAGTTAAATATTTGTTTATTTAATTAAATATAATTAATATATAACAATATAAATTATAAATAATTATAAATTGAGGAGGTACAAATAAGAAAATAATAATAAATTATCCATAATAATATCTAGAGGTGTCAAACGAGAGTATGCTTGCTTGCTTGGCTCGGATCGCTACAGTGTCGAACGAGCCTAGCTCGGAAGCTCGAATAGGCTCGTTGGTCTCCTGCCTGCGATTCTCTTCGTCAATCGCTCAATCGACGACGCGAGTCCTTGCCGATCACTCTCTCTCTCGGCAACTAACATTTCAAACATTTAGAGTTCGAGAACTAAATTTTTTTTGTTTCATTTACACATGTAAAATTTTGATATTTTGCATATGATTGACAATTAGATAAGTGTGAACCTAGTTTAGATGTATTTAAGTTGTGGTGATGCAAATGTCAAAATTATTTGTATAACGAAAGCTATGAAATTTTTTTTAATTTTTTTTTTTAGATTTACTCCAATAAAATATTTACAATACATTTTTTAGTTTATCACATTTTCAATCTTATAACAACGAAAACAACTTGTTAAAAAAATATATACAAGATACATGTATTAAAAATTATTTGGCTCAGTTTGAATAGGCTTGACAGGCTCGGCTCGAATAGGCTCGAAGCTCGCGAGCAGGCTCGAGCCTAAAATTTTTTAAAAAAGCTCGACAGACTCGGCTCGAATAGGTTGGACAAGCTCGACAAGCTCGACGAGCCGGACAATTTCAGGCTCAGCTCGCTCGAATAGACTGGAATGACACCTCTAATAATATCAATCTTGAATATCTTTAATCAAATATCAAATAACATTAAATATTGTAGGCATTAATTTGACTATTATCGTTTGACATTTAAAAAATAAAATAAGAGATTATGCATGACATTATTTTCTATTTTTCCAAATTTACATTCTAATTATTAAGTATAACGAATCATGACCGACTCGGCTCGATCCCACCTTGGATCAGAACCGGCCTGTGGACTAGCGGTTCAAACCCTTGAAACTTAAATGGTTCAGGCCGGTCCAGTCCAGTTAACCCTAGTTCCTCTATCTCATGTTAGCTAGGCATAATCAAACATCCGGACTTCCTTTGGATGCAATGACAAATATCTTGATAGTAAATGTCATCAACATGGGCTCGGCTCGGTCCCACCTTGGATCAGAACCACCCTCCGGACCAGCGGTTTCAACTTGAAACGTGAACAACTGGTCCAGGCCGGTCCGGTCTGGTCCAGTTGATCCTAGTTCCTCTATCTCATCTTAGCTACGCATAATCAAACATCCAGACTCGCTTTGGATCGAATGCCAAATATTTTGATAGTAAATGTCATCATGTAAGATAAGAGCAACCGCATAATGTATCCGTGTAACCCTTTTCTTATCACATTCCGAGGAATATACCATTATCGTACAATACGATTACAAATAAACGAAGAACGATATTCGAGTTATATTAAGATTGCTCCGCATTTGACCTCTATTTTCAAAGAGTTTCAAAATTACCTCAAGTCCTCACCTTTTCAGCAGCTTCCTTGATTTGTTGGATTGTGAAAACACCAAAGAAATCATCATCAGATATGGCGTTGATTGCAGCAAGAGCAAGATCATCCACACTGATTGGTGGGGCCAGGAGAAGATCAGACGCTGGAAGTGAATTCAAAGGTTTGGTAAAATTCTCCACGGCATACAGAAAACTTTCCAATGGCTTCCCTATCAAATCGAGGGGAATCTCGAACCCGTCCACCTTCCTCTTCCCATATATGAAACCTGGTCTTAACACAACGCCTGAGGACATTCAAGTGCAACCAAAATTATCAACTTTTGTGAGAATGAAAAAAAAAAGATGATGCTTCACATAAATCTTATCAAACATGAACAAAAATTTGTTTTGATTCCAGTTGCTGACAAATATTTGCTCGAATTATAACCCACTTACAAAAAAAAAATTGGAAAAATTACACAAACAATCTTCCATTCGTGTTTGATCTTAAGTATTTTTCTCCTCTAGCTAAGATAATCATAGTTTGGGGATTATTTCAGTTGTTTCTTCATCATAAAGATCTTTTATTATAACATAGTTACTATGTTATTCCATTGGAGCTGAAAATCAGTTCTAATGCCTCTTTAGTGCGCCTAACAAATGTTATAAGTTTTGGTGATGTGAAGAAAAGTTGGCAACTACCTTAAATAAATTCGTCTTAGATTTTGTTGTTCGCATCCATAAAAAACTTATGGAAAGAATATTTTAAAATAAATTCCAAACTAATGAACTTATAAGTTTTTGCCAAATTTGTCATGATAAGATACATCAAATTCATCTTTCCAATAATTTAATTGGTTTTATATCTGCACATAAAAATTGTCTTTCCTAGCCTCAAACTTGAGTGAGCATTTTTAACATATCAATGTCTAGTGGTGGGCACGGGCCGGTCCGGCCTGATTTATCCTGAAATAAAATTAGAACTCACGATTTCAAATTTTTGGAGCCAACACTGCAACCAACGATTCCGGTTTCATTCAGATTTTAATCTAATTTTATTTTATATTTTAAAAAAATTAAAATAAAACAATAAAAAAAATTATTATATTTGAGTCAGATTTTAAGTAATTATGCGGGTTTATAATCAATTTTAAGATTTATATAGAATTTTATTAGAGTTCAAGTCGGATCTTACTCAATTTTAGAACTTTTTACCCACGATTCTGGTTCTTGTTTTACAGTTTTTTTACTCCTAAAAACTGACACCGGCTCATAAATCACGGTTTTCTAAAATTAAAACTAAGAACTTATTAAAACTAAAACTTAATTAAAACTGACAGTTCTAGTCCAATTTACGATACTGTTCAATTTTGCACAACTCTACCAATGTCCATATCAGTATAGGTTGTCAGAGATGAGCATGCAAGGACTTTCTAAGAAACACAAATGCATCTAACTAATTACCAGAAGTTGGGTATTTGGAAAGAACTTCGGATTCTGCCTTCCGCTTTCCTGTAAAGTATCCAGATGAGAGCAAAACTTCTGGTAAATTGTAATCATGCACGGAGATCAAGACAAACTTGGGAATTCCTGTTAGAACATAGAAAAGGAGATCAAGACAAACTTGGGAATTCCTGTTAGAACATAGAAAACAGAATAATGGAAGCGATATAAAAGGGTGATGATAAAATTATTTGGAATTCAAGAAACTTGCTTCATTTAGTCAAGTTTATACCTTCAACTATAACTTTATTGTCTAATTGTAACTTGCATTCAGACTAAAATAAATTATTAGCGTTGCACACGTCCTGTTGCATTTAGGTATTAAAATAATTACCTTTTATGTTATGAATGCCTTAAACAACAACTCATTAAGAACCTCTTTTAATTCAAGCAACTTTGAATAGACACACCAGTTGACCAAAGGCACTGCCGCAGGAATACATATTTTGATTTGCATATACTATCAAGAGAAGTCTATTTTCTACCATGAGACTTTTAGTCTATTTTCCGCCAGTAGGATTTATTTCCTTTTCTATAGGTAAAAAATTAAAAGAAATTTATGCAAAAGGAGTGAAACAAAAAAGTTCAACAATTACTGTAAAAGAACAGAGAAAATCAAAGCCAAAAGATTGGCTGGAGAAGAATGAAGAGCTGCTCCAAAAAAAAATGTTTTCATAAATTGAGTTTGATATTTGTGTTTTTTGGTCATTAAGAATCAAAATGGGCTTCAACAAATTAATCAACAAGAACACACAGTCAAGGGTATGAATCGTTATCAAGTTTGTCAAAAGGTAGTTTCCCAAACAGCCATCATTTGCTAAAGGGATTTCAAATGAGGCGGTAGAGCTGCCCAACCCACCCTTTTGATTAGAAACTTCACAGAAACATGATGTTTTAAACTCCTTACCAAAATTTTTCGCAGCATTCACAGCTACAACATTAGCCTCGCCATTGATTCTTTTCATGAGCTCTTCACTACCAAAACCTCCAATTGTAGAAACTACTGCAGTTGCACCAACAAGTACATCCTCCCATTTAACGTAGAAAACATCCCCTGTATATAACAATGTAAAACTGTTGGTAAAGTGAATCCTTCAAGGAGAAAAAGGGAAGAAAATCAAGGAAAGAATAAGATGAAGCTTTGGCAATAAGACTTATTCTACTGATCCCTCTTCAATTCGGGAGTTGGGACAACATCACCACAGTACTTGTTATATAGTATTTAGAGAAGAGATGAAGAAGTCAGCGTTAATGGAAATTTTCATTCTTCATCTTTTTCTCTTAGAATGATTATCGCCCAAACAATAACATGGTTAATTCATCATTCAACAAACTTCTCTTACAAATCTTTATTATTCAGCCAACTTATAATTATTCCAAGAATTTCTCTTTTTACGATCTCATTTGGAAGAATAGAATCTCATCCAAGATTCATGTGTTTGCTTGGATTCTTATTTAAATAAAGTTACAACGATCAAACAAAAAATAAATTTGTTCAAGGATCGTTCCCTGCATTGTTGACTTCCAGAAAAATCATTCTCCTTAATAAAGATCCAAGTAACGATATTTGGGACAACATTAATTTCACTATCCCTAAATGGGATTATAGCTCTAAGTTTTTTAGTATTATCCATTTAGTTTGATTCTCTCTACCTATAGAGAAATTGTTACAGTCTGAGTGATTGTTCCCCCTTTATCTCAGTAATTTCTTGTTCTAAATGCAATTCATTTATGGGGAAAAAAGAAGAAGAAGAAGAGAGGCAAGCAACATAAATTGTTATTTGCAACATACTAGCTATTCCCAATCCTAGTACTTCCGAGGAATTAGGACATCAAAAGTGAATCTGTATAGGGAGTTTAATCTTGAACGATTACATAATCATATCAAAGATATCCCAATAGAAAAACCTAGTGTATGTAAACAGAATTGTAGGAAGATCAAATTCTCAAGTTTTCTACATGTATCACTTAACGAAAAACAATTTCGAGTTTTATGGAATGATCAGGTGATGCCCGCTGCACTTAGTCTTCCCTTTTTATTTTCTAACATGAGACTATGTTAGTGATTTGAGATGCCATGAACCAAAAACCCACTGAAGTGGTATTGGACACATTACATGCTGGGTTAAAAAGCAACTTATCTACTAGCACAAAAAAAATGAAAACCGTTCATGGTAGCTTGCCTGGAAACCAAGTAACCTGATCGATCCATGAGTTAGAACCTGTAGGACGTCCCGACCTGTTAAATCAGAGTAAAATGATCAAACTAGACAACATAAAGAAGAGTTTCACAGCAGAGATGCATTGGTAAGGTTCTACTAAAAGTTCATGTAGCTCTTAGTGAAAGTAATTATTTTAATAAAGGGGAGCGGGAGCATAAACGTGCAATTTCAACCAAAAATGCACCTGCTCACACTGACAACCTCTATTCCCTTAGATACAGCAGCCTTGCATATAGCAGAACCCACAAAACCATTTCCTCCCAAAACAACAACCTAACAATAACAAGAATCCAATTGAGAAATCTAGTTCAACTCAATAGTTGGTCCTGACACAAACACTCAAAATTTTGAAGGTAGACAACTTACTCGGTCAGATTTAACATCAGCAGCCACATCTATCGTATTCGGTAGAAAATCACCTTTTACACTAGCTTCGCTGCACCGGACACCAAACCTGCAAAGACTGCAAAAGTGGGTGAAAACAACATTCGATTTCAAATCCATGTAAAGCTAGCATAAACTGTCTGGGAGAAGGCAAGAACATTCATATCGTCATTCTAATTGCACCAATTCCAATGCAAGATTACTCTAAAGAGCCTTCCCAATCAAGATAAGCACCCGTAACTCCCAGAGCTACAGATTCTCAAGCAGCCGCCCATCAGCGGGCAAAAGGAGAATTTAGCTCGTTTATGAGGGAAACTGTAGAGGGGAACTAACCGGTTCCTGGAATTAGCGGTCGAACGAGCATTCAATGACACCCTCCCGACGCTAGAAGCGCAAGCAGAAATGGAAGAAAATGGAGAAAATGAAGTCATGTTGAACGAAACAAAACTTTTGCGAATCAGAAGTTGCAATAGCGTCTGTAATCCGTGTCGGGAGAATGAACCGGCCTCGTCTCACCGTCTCGAGCTTCCCTGATCCATGAGACCATGAGTATGAGAAGAGCCTCAGGGCTCAACGCTTGTGGTGTTAATGGCGATGTTGACAGTTGCCAAATCGCGGCATTCCCAAATTGTACCTTCTGATTAGAAAGACACCTTTATTCTTCCTTCAGTTCTAATATCATTTTTTTTAACTTGGATAAATAATTATTTAATAAATTTATTTAATAAATTATTTAAAATTATAACTAAATAAATTATAAATTATTTATTTAATTATATCAATTAGTACCTTAAAGTATTAATATATTTTCAATTGACACTTTAACTTTAAAGTTTTATCAACGTACACCCTAACATTAAATTCTCATTAATATGCATCTCTTTATTAACAATGGGGTATTTCTTGATAATTTCTTAAACTTCACTGTTAATTAATAAATTAAAAAATTTAAAATATCAATTAAAAAATAATAATAACCTCAGAGTGTACATGTATATTATATAGGCTCACGTGAAATTTGGAGTCGACAAATTTTGATACAAGCGGGTAGAAGTAGGTTCGGTAAACCTTCTAGGTTTTTATTCGAGTAGAAGGCCGGGGATCGGCTTCTCGTTATTTTCTCTCTATTTTTTTATTTTTTTTAAATTTATATTGTTCATTTAATATTTAATCTAACTTAACTAGAGTAAAAATGTAGTCTTGAACCACCAAGACATGAAAACTAGACCCTATTGGCAAAAAAATTGACCCATGAACTATGTTTCGTTGATAAAGCACGAGTATTTATAACTAAAGAACACATGTACGAGCAATGTACGACTCTACGTAGAATCAAACACGACACATGTTAGCACATGTTTGTTAGGTCGATCGTTAACTAACAATAGTTCATAGGTCGTTTGATCATAACTTTGATATTTGTGAAGTTATTCATATACAATTTAGGTCGATTATTTAATTGTAGACTAACGATGATAAACTGATAAACGGAGAATGGAATGATATATTTTAAGGGTGAGCAAACGTAGTTCATACCTGCGGGTAAAATTAAACCGTCAGGGCCGAACTGGTTCGGACTAATTTTGCATAAAAGAAGAAAAATAGTCACGGTTTAGGGTTTAAATTGTTAATGGCCTCGATTTTAAATTGAAATTTTTATTTATATAGAAAGATTATAGTTTTTAACTAAACTACAAATATTTTTAATAGACGGTTTTATCTTCATTGCGGAGAGACTCTAGGGGTAGAAAAAACCAGACCGATACCACAAATTGGTCTGCAACAGCTAATTTTAATTCGATTTCAGTCTCAATTCTTAAAAATTACGAAATTAGAACTGAACCTTTGGTAAAAAATAATTAAAATTAGATAAAACATGACAGAAAAAACTTAGAAACTAAATAAAATTCGATTTAAACTCAAAACAAAAATATATAAAAAAAAATAAACTAAAATTGGACCGTAATTTGCAATTTTGGTTTTAATTCATCTAGAAATAAAACCAAATTGGACCGGCCAACTGGTTCTAGACTCTTGTAGAGCTGCCTATTTGGGGTTTGAAGGTAAAGGGTCGGGAAGACTGAGATTCATAGCCGCTTCAATGGCGAGGTCCACGACCCGGGACGTTCAGGCCATTTTCCTTTCCCTCCGATCAGCTTATGCGGCCACTCCCATCTCTCTTAAGGTTTTTCTCTCTCTCTCAATTATTAGAGCTTCTTTTTTCTCTGAACAGTTTTTTTGCTGCAGATCATCGATCTCTACGTGGCTTTCGCTGTCTCCACTGCTCTGATTCAGGTTCTGTTCGACTTCTTTGCCGGCTTTAATGGCTGAATTTAATTTCTTTCGGAGCTGATCCGCTGCAAAAGTTGTTGCAGTGTCCAATGATCTTGAGTGAAATTCGTAATTCTACAATGGCAAGGATTGATTCCCGAAAATTTAAAAGCCTAGAATAACTTTAGCACCTGTCACCTGACCCAAATAAAACAAAAAAATGGGAAAAAGAAGAAAGATCTGAGATCGGCTTCCGAGCTGGTAAAAGACCATAGTCACTTTTAGGATTCCTTACTCATGTCTAAATTGGAATGAATTATACTTTGTAGGTGCAGCCTAATGCAAAATCTTCCAAGTCCTTACAATTAAAAACTTCATGAAATGAGGATTCCTGCATTCCAGCTTTTATCTTCCAACATAGGATTCTAAACCTAGTCATTTAAGTCCTCTCACTGCATAATATGTGTGGGATGGTGCTATATCAAACATCCTGGGCAGGACAACAATATCATGTTTTTATGTTTGATTTGTCAGACTACATTGTTTGTCAATTTGACTTTTAGTGGCGTCTATAGGTTAATGAAGTTTTTAATTACAAAAATGCGGGTTTCTTATGTGGTGAATATCAAGTGCTTTTTCTGCGTTGATTCCTTACTATTACTACTTTTTTAGTGATTCAGATATGAGACTCTACATTGTTTCCGAGTTGATAAATCAAATGCATGAATATGACTACTAAGATGATTTAAGATTTGTTTGCCACTAATACATTATACTATAATCACCAGCTTCAACCCTTTTAAATTACTTTGCTTCTTGTTAAATATTATTTCTAGAATGTCTTGGAGTATCACTTTGTGTTCTTTATCTTTAATTACCTCACTGGTTTAGGCATCAAGATTTTTGAATTTATTGTTTCTTTTCTTTACGAGTGCCGGGAACAGGTTGTATATATGGCTTTTGTTGGCTCATTTCCATTTAACTCTTTCCTTTCGGGAGTGCTTTCTTGCATTGGGACAGCTGTCCTGGCAGGTAATGTACTTATATGATCTTTTTTTTTTTAATTTGCTTAGTGCTTGGTCATGTTTTTTGTATTTTGGTTATAATCATCATAAGAAATCTGAGACTGCTTGATTTTTGGACGTAGTTTGCCTTCGAATTCAAATAAATAAAGAAAACAAGGAGTTCAAGGTACCATTCTTTCCTTGACATTTCTTATTAGGCTTACTTTCATGTAATACTTTCTTAACTTAACTTACCCTGACTGGTCGAGTTCTGATTGATGTAATAAATATTATAAATAATTATGATATATTAAAAATATTTTAATTTGATCAATCAAAACTGGATACGTTAGAAGATAAGTTAAAAGAGTATTCTAAGAAGGTAAGCTAGCATTACTCCTCTTAAAAAAAACTTGTAATTACATGTCAAGCATGTTATACTGCCATTTCTTATTCAGTACTCAATCATTATTTGTTTCGTATAACTTCAGGATTTGGCACCAGAGCGAGCTTTTGCTGATTTTGTTCTTTGCAACTTGATGCTTCATTTGGTGATTATGAATTTCCTTGGATAAGTTGCATTCTTGACTTAGTTATGTTTTATGTCTTAGATTTTAGTTTTTAATCTTGAGGAAAGTCAAAGTCATGATACATGAGTTACAAATTTCTCCAAAAACACCTGCATTTTTCGATTTCAATGGTCTCTTCTTGAATGAAGAGGGTGAACTTCTTTCTTGGGGATAATTCTTCTTTTATGATAAAAGTTCGGTGATATTTGAGATTCGGACGATGCGCGAAAAGTTTGAACAACGTAAGAAAATTCGTTGGTCGTTGCTTGAAAAGATCGTTCGGCACCTTACCCTATCAGGGGACTTGAATTGAATCGGTGAGTGACATTTGACCATTTAAACGAAAGTAGAAATATATTTGAAAGTAACTCGATAAAATAAATTAAATATATTTGACCATTTAAAGATACATGCTTGCACCGAGGCAGGTCACAAATAGTACAGATTGCACCGAGTGGAAGTACGGATCTACCCGGTCGTCTTTTTGAAACATATTATTATTATTTTTTTTGAAAAAGTAGAAAAATCCACACCCATAAAAGGAAATCTCGAAATATGAACTAAAAGATCAATTTACCGCCCGAGCTTCAAACTTGGATGCTTTAGAAAATCTAAATGTCTGATACTTTGCGCATAATCTTCATGTCCGTCTTCACATCAAAAAATCGAAAATATTGGGCTTCTACGATCCTTTATTTGCATGCAAACGTAAAAACGTTAGTTGAACCAATATCGGTTTTACGATAAGAATATAGCGCATGTTATGTATGACAAGCAATAAAAATACATCCATTTAATTCCATGTCCAATTGAAATAATTTAATTTTCCCCGGTTTCAGAAATTCAGTGGATGCTACAAGTATATTAAATTCTTCATTAAAAATAAGTGTTAAATGGTTAATTACTTTTTATTCAAAGAACAACCCAAAATGGAAAATCCAACAATATAAGGAAAGATGCCTCAAAATAGGTCAACGGATCAATAAAGACAAAGAAAACTGTAATAATCCATTAAAGTCTATATAAATCAGGGCTGTAGATCTTCGAACGGAGACATGGCCGGAAAAAATATGTTTTTGAATTTGTTCATCTGTGCGATTCTCGTGTGGGGTGTCATCGGAGAGAAGAATGTTTCGCCGGAGCAGCTCAAAGCTCAAACCAAACTGCCGGTGAAAACAGTCGCGGTAAAAAACAAGCTTAATCTTTTATTTTATATTTAATTTTTTTTTAAAATGTTGAATAAATTGTTTTTATTTATTTGCAGACCGAACATGGCGATGAATACGACTGCGTCGATTTTTTCGAGCAGCCGGCTTTCGATCATCCCTTGTTGAAGAGCCACAATTACCATTTCGACGTATGCATTCTTATCGTAGAAAATATACTTTTAATTTTAATTATATTTTTAAATTAAGAAAAAAAAATCGGATCGAATATAAGAACAGATAATATGAGTTACAGATGAAGCCCATTTCCGTGCCGAAGGAGATAATGAACGACGGGAAGGACGAAATCAGCAAATTTAATCGGACGCGAATTGGGTGTCCGAGAGGAACAGTTCCGATCCGACGGACGACGAAAGAAATTTTCGTGAATGAAGAGCCATTGCATCCCGATTCTCGAACCAACGACGATACCCCGAAAATATACGTAAGTTTTTATTTTGATTTATTTATTTTATTTCATAAAACAATTAATATTATTTCATGGAATTAGTATGCTGGAACTTCAACCAAAGATGGGATAGGAAAAATATATGGAGCTTCAGCTTCTCTTAGCATAGAAAATCCTGCCACTTTTTACGATAGCGAATTCAGTTCGAGTATTATTTCGATACAAGCCGATCATGAATTTCTTCATGCCGGATGGACGGTACGTAATTTTATTGTATTTTATATTACTATTATGCATAATAATGTATTTTAAATTAAAAACTGTTTGTAATTATTTTATTTTTTTCTAGGTTAATAAGCAATTATACGGAGACACTAACACGCGATTTTTCATTTGGATGCACGTAAGTTTCCCGTTTCCAATATTTATCGAAAAAAATTCATATTTTAAATACCAGTAATGCTACGTTTACTCTCCAATTTGAATATGAATTTATTAACGAACGTCGGTTTCAGTCTGCTCATGCGTCTTGCTTTAACACAAGATGCCCGGGATTTGTGATTGTGAATAGTGATTCTGCTCTCGATTCGATTCTTAAGAAAGCCGATACAGCCGGCGGAAATAGATACGAAATAAAAGTTCTCATCTATCAGGTAACTACTTTCATATTACAACGTATATATACAATAATAGGCTCGTTTGACTCATAATTGTGCGATTATTAGGAAAAGGAGAGCGGGAATTGGTGGCTGCTCGATAACAATGGCGAGCAGATCGGGTTTTGGCCGAAACGGATATTCAATACGCTATCAGACGGTGCATACAAGGTTTATTACGGAGGGGTCGTTTCGGTGCCGCCGGGCCGGCCGAGTTGGACTCAAATGGGAACGGGAAATATGCCGGAAGGGGATGGTGTAGAAGGACGGGCATTCAGCCGACACATGACGATAGTGAACGGGAATAACCAACAGGAGTACGCGGCCGATAAATCCGACATTTTGGAAACCTTGAACGACCGATACGCGGCCCGGAATCTTCATATGCATTGGTACAACCGGAAAGAAGCTTGGGCATCGACCTTGATCTTTGGAGGCCAATGAATCTAAATTTTTATGTTTTTTGGTATCGAATAAATTTATAATATTTTGTCGAAATATTACTTCTAACTTTGGAGGAAATTATAGATGAGTCGGATTATTAGTTATTTGCTCGATAAACGTATAAAAGTACATGTTGATTGCCGATTTCACAATTTTTAAAATTTAAGACCAATAATCGGTTCAAATCGTTAGTTCCAGTTCGGACTATGGTCTCAGTTTAATTTTGTCGACCCCTAATATATATTGTATCGTTCTTTTTTATCATATTGTCGATGCTTTATAGTTATTGTAGAAGTTGTAACAAGATTTTTCAAGCATAAAAAGGCAAAAATTGTCCAAATATGCTCAAATGGTGGCTCGGAAACTGGCCGGAAAATGAAAATTCCGACGGTAATGGAGTTTGTAGACACATATCGATAGCGAGGGGACAAAGAGTGCGCGGCGTCCAAATCCTATTTTAGAATATTTCGATCGATCGATATGTTGCTCGGAATATTCATATGAGTTGGAATATTGGGATTCTACCATAATCTTTGGAGGTTACTGAATCAAGAAAAAAATTACATCTTGTTGTAGTTTTGAATAAAGGAATTATTTGAAAAAGAAAATCAAGTTTTTACTATATGATTTCTTGATCGAATTTCTGTCATGTCGGCGAGCTTGATTCGTCGAGGAGGTTAATGATGTTGTGCTCCGGTGCGCTGAAAGATGGAATCAAGGGCTTAGATTGAAGTAATGGTGTTTAGTGTCTGAAACTTGGAGTTCAAACGCCGCCCGTTCCTTCTCCGGCGGAAATTCAGGTCGTCTTTGCGCGGCGACGGCCGAGATTCGCTGCTTCCATATTCTTCCATCCTATAAATGAAAAGAATTAAGCGTTCTGGAAAAGTTAAGAAATCAGTGAAGATCTTTGATCAAAATCTAGAATTTGAACTCACGTGGAGAATCGAAGGCTCTGGTAAAGGGCAAGGGATCGGCCGGTCATTGTCGGAGGGCTCGACGGGGTGTTCTAGGGGCTTGAACTCGACAGGTGATTCTATAGTCGGCGCCGCCGTATTGTCTGGATTTCCGGCTAGTGCTTCTCTCCCGTCCTGCACCGGTTTTCAGAAGAATATTAACCAGCGAGAAAAGAATAGAGAGGGTATGAGATTATTGTCTTACAATGGCACTTTGAGTTAGAATTAGGAAATGATGAGAGAAGAAGCTTAGGGCAAAGAAAGAGAAGAAGAAAGCGGCTCGGAAGGTTGAGTATTCCTTTTGCACTGGAAAACTTTACATCTTATGCTTATATACTACTGACTAACTTTAACCTAAGGAATAAATGAAAAAGTACCGTAAATATAAAATACATTCTAATTACAAATATATACTAACATCCCCCTCAAGAGCAAGGCCGATAGTCGAAGATCTTGTGTTGAAAAATGGAGAACTTTGAGGGAGGTAATGGCTTTGTTAAAGCATCTGCTAATTGTGACTCTGATGGAGTGAATTTCACAGTTAGCATATTGTTGAAAACTTTATCACGAACGAAATGAAAATCGATTTCTACATGTTTCGATTTAGAGTGAAGAACTGGGTTTGAGGCAAGGTATGTAGCACTAAGATTGTCACATAAGATTAGAGGAACCTTTGATGAGGATCAACCGATTTCTTGTAAGAGAGATTGTATCCATAAAACTTCAGCAGCACCATTTGCAATATTCCTATATTCGGATTCCGTACTAGAACGAGAGACATAATTTTTTTTTGAAGAAGACCATGAAATAAGATTATTGCCCAAAAAGATACAAAATCCACTAGTACTTTTACGATCGTCTTGACATGCAGCCCAATCTGCATCTGTATAACAAGTAATAGCAGTGGAGGTATCTTGTCTAAAAGATAATCCAAGAGATGCAGTACCTTTAAGGTACCGAAGAATATGCTTGACAGCTTGCCAATGTACGTCCGTAGGGCAATGCAAGAATTGACAAACTTTGTTTACCGCAAAAGCAATGTCTGGCCTGGTTAAACAACAATATTGAAGAGCTCCAACTGTACTACGAAATAGTGTGCCATCAGTAAGTGGAGTACCTGAACTCTTGGTAAGTAGAGGACCTGATACCATAGTTGTACTTGCAGGTTTGGAAGCTGCCATATTAGTACGAGTGAGAAGATCCAAAATGTAACTTGATTGAGATAAAATCAAGGAGTCCGGGTTTCTAGTAACCGAAATGCCAAGGAAAAAATTCAGATCGCTAAGATCTCGAATATAAAAAATAGAGTGCAAGAACTTCAAAAAATCAGAAACAGTCACTTGAGAATCTCCCGTCAGAATAATATCATCGACATAAACTAGCATAAACATTGTAGAGCTTAGACCTTTGTAAATGAAGAGCGACGTATCTGATTTCGATGACCAAAAACCCCATTGTAGAAGAGCGTTATGAAGCTTAGTGTACCAAGCTCGTGGAGATTGTTTTAGCCCATACAAGGCTTTCTTTAACAGGCACACAACAAGTGGATTGTTAGTATTGATGAAACCCGGAGGTTGTTCCATATAAATAGTGTCGGTAAGATCACCATGAAGAAATGCATTACTAACATCTAGTTGTTTGACATGCCAACTTCGAGAGAATGCATAACATAAAATTGTATGAATTGAGTAGGTTTAACCACTGGACTAAACGTCTCTAGGTAATCAATACCTTGAGTTTGATCATAGCCTTCAGCTACAAGTCGAGCCTTGTAGCCAGAGATAGCTCCTTGGGCATCAAGTTTCACTTTAAAAACCCATTTGCAACCAATTACTTTTGCTCCATGGGGTAAGGGTACTAACACCCATGTTTTGTTTTTAGATAAAGCTTTTATTTCATCTTCCATGGCAGCAAGTCATTTAGAATCTTTAGAGGCGTGCAAAAAAGACTTAGGTTCCAAGGTATCACAAATGGTAGTCGTTAGAACCCTTGGTTTGAAAATCCCCAATTTAGATCTAGTAGTCATACCATGTGCAAGAGGTAAAGATATCTTATTATTAACTAGAGGCATGCTGTCTACATGAAGGGAATTTGAAGACAGAGAAGGTGCAAGAAGTTGATGAGGAACTGAGGGTGAATCTGAAGATGCAGTGGACGTTGAGGAACTTGAAATGACAGAAGGTTGAGACATTGGTAGAGTTTGAATGTTGATGGAGAAAGGAGATGGAGCAATAGATTTGACGAGAGGTATTTCAAAAGGAAAGATGTGCTCATCAAATGATATGTGCCTAGTGATGTAAATTCTGTCAGATTGAAGGTTGATACATACATAACCTTTGTGATTATCACTATAGCCAAGGAATACACAAGGGAGAGAACGAGGAAGGAGTTTGTGTTGGTTTAGTGGCCGAAGGTATGGGTAACACAGGCACCCGAAAACTCTCAAAGAAGAGTATGGTGGAGTTTTATTGAAAAGTTTTTTAAAAGAAGATTTGAAATGTAGGATTGGGGTTGGCATATAATTAATCAATAAAGATGCTGAATGGAAAGCATAAGGCCAAATTTTGAGGGGTACTGAGGAATGAAATAATAAGGCTAAACCAGCTTCCACAACGTGCCGATTTTTTCGTTCGACTCGACCGTTTTGATTCGGTGTATATGGACAAGATACTCGATGGTGAATGCCAAGAGAGAAAAACACAAAGGTGATGGAATGGAATTCACCACCCCAGTCAAACTGAATGATCTTAATTGAGCAGCCAAAATGATTTTTGACAAATTGATGAGACCGGATAAAAGTACTTTTGACATCGTTTTTAGCTTTCAAGGGAAAGAACCAAGTATATCGGGTATAATCGTCCACAAAGAGTAAGAAATATCTCGCACCAGTAATAGAACTCTCTCGAGAGGGGCCCCAGATGTCCGAATGCAACAAATCAAAGGGTGAAGATGCCATAGAATCAGATAAACTAAAAGGTTGGCGATGAGACTTGCTCATTTGACATGCCTTACATAAAGTAGAAAACTAGTACTAGAAACATGTTCATTACATAGTTGCAAGACACTTTTTAAAACAGGAAGAGATGGATGACCAAGACGTAGATGCCAGACAGTGGACTTTGCGATAGATGGAGGATGAACCGAGGTAGATAGAGCAGCAGACAATGGCACAGCAGGATGGAGAAATGGTGTTCGATACAAACCATTACTCAAGGAGCCCGTGAGCAGAACTTGTTGGGTTATCCGATCCTTGATGAAAAAACAGTCTTTATGAAATTCAACAAAGACAGAATTGTCTCGACAAAGTCGAGGAATACTAAGTAATTTATGGGAGAGAAAGGGTGAATGAAGCACATAATTTAACTTAAGATTTTTAGAGGAAGTAGGAAGAACAACATGCCCTAAATTAAGAATAAGAAGAAATTTACCGTTCGCTGCCATGATTTGAGAAGCACCTTCGTACGAAACCGGGTTAAGTAAATCTGTAGCGGTTGGGGTAAGATGGTGTGTGGCGCCCGAGTCGAGCATCCATGACTGGTTAGTATCACAAAAGTTTGTGGAATGCGTAGGGGGAGGAAGGATCACAGTTGAATTTGCTTGCGGGGAGGTAGGAACTGGAGAAGAAAACTGAGAAGCCGCGTTCGAGAGAAAATAACATGTTAATGCCTTATGGCCCACTCGGTTACATATTTGGCATCTGGGCTTGTAAGGGGCATAGGGCTTCGGATGACGCCCAAGTGTTGGGGGTTGGGTGAGCCGGAGGTGAATAATATTGGTTCTGTGCTGAACCGTGAGCTTGGGAAAAATTCGGGCGATTGTTTGGACGACGCTGAGACCGATTAAACGCTGCATTTGCCTGCACCAGAACGACTGCAATATTGGGCTGAAGGGAGCTCGAATTTGGTAGCTGAGAAAAAGAGTTTTGCCTCTCTAAGCGGAACTCATAACTCAAAAACAAGCTGTGGATTTCCTCTATTGACGGTTGATAAGGACGACTCATGATAGAGGTGACAAATGGGTTGTATTCACTTCCCAACCCACCGACGAAGTAGAGGATTTTGTCGCGATAAGCGACTGGTTCTCCGATAGCAACAAGAGTATTATAAAGTGAGGTGAGCTTTTGAATGTAAGAGTTTGCAGATAAACCATCTTTAGTAATTGAGTGAAGCTGGGAGCGTAAATCATTAATCCGAGCAAGGGAAGAAGAAGCAAACATTCGACCTAACGCTGCTGTCGAGTAACAGACTATTTGGAGTAAGATTTCTTCTGAAAGAGATGAGAAAATCCAAAACATTAATAGTCGATTGTATCTTTGCCAGGGTAGATACTCTGGATTAGGTTGAAGAGAAATAGAGTCCAAAAATTCAGAGGGAGGAATCAGACTTTCAAGCAAGCTGTCCTGGCCATTAGCAATAACTACGTTCAGTAGTTGTGCTTTTCATACAAGAAAATCAGAAGAATCTAGTTTGATTGTCAAAGTTTTATTAACAGAGGGGAATGGAGGGAGGGGAGAGAAGGAAGGAGAGCTTGAGGTTGCCATCCTTGACGTTTCCGGCTCTGATACCAAGTTAGAATTAGGAAAAGATGAGAGAAGAAGCTTAGGGCAAAGAGAGATAAGAAGAAAGCGGCTCGGAAGGTTGAGTATTCATTTTGCACTGGAAAACTTTACATCTTATGCTTATATAGTACTGACTAACTTTAACCTAAGGAATAAATGAAAAAGTACCGTAAATATAAAATACATTCTAATTACAAATATATACTAACACTTTGAGTTCGCCCGTGGCTGCTCCGGCCGTCGGAAAGTTTAGAGAAAATGCCCACCATGTCTTTCATCAACGTGCAGAGAGCGGGAGACGTCGAGAGGGGAAATATATGGCTCTGGATTATATTTAACATTTGGTTGACGTCGTGGGTTTTGTTTGTTCCAGAATTCGAACAACTTTGGAGAGATACCATCATTATAACCGATTTTAAGATTTATATTAGATTTTATTAAGGTTTTAGGTGAATTTCACTCGATTTTAGAAATTTTTTGACGCACGGTATCGGTCCTAGTTTCACAGTTTTTGTTCTTAAAATCATCATCGGCTCATAAATTACAATTTTTCAAAAATTAGAACAAAGATCCAATTAAAATCGACAGTTCTGATTCAATTTACAGTTTTGATTCGATTTTGACTACTCCTAATACAAGCAAATATAAGACCTGCCGATCTCGTCTCCCGGGTCAATGCGACGGAATTAACTATTCGATTATAATAAATTAATTACATTTTTAATGAACTATAATAAAATTTTTAATTAATAATAAGCGATTCCCTTTTGGTTACTTCGAGCTATGTCCATAGTTGATCTTGGAGACCGTGCGAGTGACGCGGCACTATCACTTTCAGACGACAACCATAACATTATTCATATAATAATTATTTTAATATTTGATTCTATTTGGCATTTATCATTTATATTCATCCGGTCTGATTTTTGATAAAAAAAATTATATATGAAACAAAATATATTAAATTTATTTTAAATTTCAATTCGCAATCAGAACGCAACACATAAGAAATTAACCAATAAAATAAATTAAATATATTTGACCATTTAAAGATACATGCTTGCACCGAGGCAGGTCACAAATGGTACGAATTGCACCGAGTGGCAGTACGGATCGACCAGATCGTCTATTTGAAACATGTTATTATTCTTTTTGAAAAAGTAGAAAAATGCA
>QAOC01037177.1:36633-93325 GCA_003255005.1 Begonia fuchsioides | reverse complement strand
AAAAAAAAATCGGATCGAATATAAGAACAGATAATATGAGTTACAGATGAAGCCCATTTCCGTGCCGAAGGAGATAATGAACGACGGGAAGGACGAAATCAGCAAATTTAATCGGACGCGAATCGGGTGTCCGAGAGGAACAGTTCCGATCCGACGGACGACGAAAGAAATTTTCCTGAATGAAGAGCCATTGCATCCCGATTCTCGAACCAACGACGATACCCCGAAAATATACGTAAGTTTTTATTTTGATTTATTTATTTTATTTCATAAAAGAATTAATATTATTTCATTCAATTAGTATGCTGGAACTTCAACTAAAGATGGGATAGGAAAAATATATGGAGCTTCAGCTTCTCTTAGCATAGAAAATCCTGCCACTTTTTACGATAGCGAATTCAGTTCGAGTATTATTTCGATACAAGCCGATCATGAATTTCTTCATGCCGGATGGACGGTACGTAATTTTATTGTATTTTATATTACTATTATGCATAATAATGTATTTTAAATTAAAAACTGTTTGTAATTATTTTATTTTTTTCTAGGTTAATAAGCAATTATACGGAGACACTAACACACGATTTTTCATTTGGATGCACGTAAGTTTCCCGTTTCCAATATTTATCGAAAAAAATTCATATTTTAAATACCAGTAATGCTACGTTTACTCTCCAATTTGAATATGAATTTATTAACGAACGTCGGTTTCAGTCTGCTCATGCGTCTTGCTTTAACACAAGATGCCTGGGATTTGTGATTGTGAATAGTGATTCTGCTCTCGATTCGATTCTTAAGAAAGCCGATACAGCCGGCGGAAATAGATACGAAATAAAAGTTCTCATCTATCAGGTAACTACTTTCATATTACAACGTATATATACAATAATAGGCTCGTTTGACTCATAATTGTGCGATTATTAGGAAAAGGAGAGCGGGAATTGGTGGCTGCTCGATAACAATGGCGAGCAGATCGGGTTTTGGCCGAAACGGATATTCAATACGCTATCAGACGGTGCATACAAGGTTTATTACGGAGGGGTCGTTTCGGTGCCGCCGGGCCGGCCGAGTTGGACTCAAATGGGAACGGGAAATATGCCGGAAGGGGATGGTGTAGAAGGACGGGCATTCAGCCGACACATGACGATAGTGAACGGGAATAACCAACAGGAGTACGCGGCCGATAAATCCGACATTTTGGAAACCTTGAACGACCGATACGCGGCCCGGAATCTTCATATGCATTGGTACAACCGGAAAGAAGCTTGGGCATCGACCTTGATCTTTGGAGGCCAATGAATCTAAATTTTTATGTTTTTGGTATCGAATAAATTTATAGATGAGTCGGATTATTAGTTATTTTCTCGATAAACGTATAAAAGTACATGTCGATTGCCGATTTCAAAATTTTTAAAAATTAAGACCAATAATTGGTTCAAATCGTTGATTACAGTTCGGACTATGGTCTCAGTTTATTTGTCGATCCCCTAATAACACCTATTTAGTACATTGTCCAAATATGCTCAAATGGTGGTTCGGAAACCGGCCGGAAAATGAAAATACCGACGGTAATGGAGTTTGTAGACACATATCGGTAGCGAATCAAAACGGGGACAAAGAGTGCGCGGCGTCAAAATCCTACTTTAGAATATTTCGATCGATATGTTGCTTGGAATATTCATATGAGTTGGAATATTGGGATTCTACCATAATCTTTGGGGGTTACTGAATCAAGAAAAAAATTACATCTTGTTGTAGTTTTGAATAAAGGATTTTTTGAAAAATATGATTTCTTGATCGAATTTCTGTCATGTCGGCGAGCTTGATTCGTCGAGGAGGTTAATGATGTTATGCTCCGGTGCGCTGAAAGATGGAATCAAGGGCTTAGATTGAAGTAATGGGTGTTTAGTGTCTGAAACTTGGAGTTCAAACGCCGCCCGTTCCTTCTCCGGCGGAAATTAGGTCGTCTTTGCGCGGCGACGGCCGAGATTCGCTGCTTCCATATTCTTCCATCCTATAAATGAAAAGAATTAAGCGTTTTGGAAAAGTTAAGAAATCAGTGAAGATCTTTGATCAAAATCTAAAATTTGAACTCACGTGGAGAATCGAAGGCTCCGGTCATTGTCGGAGGGCTCGACGGGGTGTTGTAGGGGCTTGAACTCGACTAGGGATTCTATAGCCGGCGCCGTCGTATTGTCTGGATTTCCGGCCAGTGCTTCTCTCCCATCCTGCACCAGTTTTCAGAAGAATATTAACCAGCGAGAAAAGAACAGAGAGGGCATGAGATTCTTGTCTTACAATGGCACTTTGATTTAGAACTAGGAAAGGATGAGAGAAGAAGCTTAGGGCAAAGAGAGAGAAGAAGAAAGCGGCTCAGAAGGTTGAGTATTCCTTTTGCACTGGAAAACTTTACATCTTATGCTTATATACTACTGACTAACTTTAACCTAAGGAATAAATGAAAAAGTACCGTAAATATAAAATACATTCTAATTACAAATATATACTAACATCCCCCTCAAGAGCAAGGCCCATAGTGGAAGATCTTGTGTTGAAAAATGGAGAACTTTGAGGGAGGTAATGGCTTTGTTAAAGCATCTGCTAATAATTGTGACTCTGATGGAGTGAATTTCACAGTGAGCATATTGTTGAAAACTTTATCACGAACGAAATGAAAATCGATTTCTTCATGTTTCGATTTAGAGTGAAGAACTGGGTTTGAGGCAAGGTATGTAGCGCTAAGATTGTCACATAAGATTAGAGGAACCTTTGATGAGGAGCAACTGATTTCTTGTAAGAGAGATTGTATCCATAAAACTTTAGCAGCACCATTTGCAATATTCCTATATTCGGATTCCTTACTAGAACGAGAGACAGATTTTTGTTTTGAAGAAGACCATGAAATAAGATTATCGCCCAAAAAAATACAAAATCCACTAGTACTTTTACGATCGTCTTGACATGCAACCCAATCTGCATCTGTATAACAAGTAATAGCAGTGGAGGTATCCTGTTTAAAAGATAATCCGAGAGATGCAGTACCTTTAAGGTACCGAAGAATACGTCTGTAGGGCAATGCAAGAATTGAGAAACTTTGTTTACCGCAAAAGCAATGTCTGGCCTGGTTAAACAAGAATATTGAAGAGCTCCAACTGTACTACGAAATAGTGTGGCATCAGTAAGTGGAGTACCTGAACTCTTGGTAAGTAGAGGACCTGATACCATAGGAGTACTTGCAGGTTTGCAAGCTGCCATATTAGTACGAGTCAGAAGATCCAAAATGTAACTTGATTGAGATAAAATCAAGGAGTTCGGGTTTCTAGTAACCGAAATGCCAAGGAAAAAATTCAAATCTCTAAGATCTCGAATATCAAAAATAGAGTGCAAGAACTTCAAAAAATCAAAAACAGTCACTTGAGAATCTCCCGTCAGAATAATATCATCGACATAAACTCGCATAAACATTGTAGAGCTTAGACCTTTGTAAATGAAGAGCGACGTATCTGATTTCGATGACCGGAAACCCCATTGTAGAAGAGCGTTATGAAGCTTAGTGTATCAAGCTCGTGGAGATTGTTTTAGCCCATACAAGGATTTCTTTAACAGGCACACAGCAAGTGGATTGTTAGTATTGATGAAACCCGGAGGTTGTTCCATATAAATAGTGTCGGTAAGATCACCATGAAGAAATGCATTACTAACATCTAGTTGTTTGACATGCCAACTTCAAGAGAATGCATAACATAAAATTGTCCGAATTGTAGTAGGTTTAATCACTGGACTAAACGTCTCTAGGTAATCAATACCTTGAGTTTGATCATAGCCTTCAGCTACAAGTCGAGCCTTGTAGCGAGAGATAGCTCCTTGGGCATCAAGTTTCACTTTAAAAACCAATTTGCAACCAATTACTTTTGCTCCATGGGGTAAGGGTACTAACACCCATGATTTGTTTTTAGATAAAGCTTTTATTTCATCTTCCATGGCAGCAAGCCATTTAGAATCTTTAGAGGCCTGCAAAAAAGACTTAGGTTCCAAGGTATCACAAATGGTAGCCGTTAGAACCCTTGGTTTGAAAATCCCCGATTTAGATCTAGTAGTCATACCATGTGCAGGAGGTAAAGATATCTTATTATTAACTAGAGGCATGCTGTCTACATGAAGGGAATTTGAAGACAGAGAAGGTGCAAGAAGTTGATGAGGAACTGAGGGTGAATCTGAAGATGCAGTGGACGTTGAGGAACTTGAAATGACAGAAGGTTGAGACATTGGTAGAGTTTGAATGTTGATGGAGAAGGAGATGGAGCAATAGATTTGACGTGAGGTATTTCGAAAGGAAAGATGTGCTCATCAAATGATATGTGCCTAGTGATGTAAATTTTGTCGGATTGAAGGTTGATACATACATAACCTTTGTGATGATCACTATAGCCAAGGAATACACAAGGGAGAGAACGAGGAAGGAGTTTGTGTTGGTTTAGTGGCCGAAGGTATGGGTAACACAGGCACCCGAAAACTCTCAAAGAAGAGTATGGTGGAGTTTTATTGAAAAGGTTTTCAAAAGGAAATTTGAAATGTAGGATTGGGGTTGGCATATAATTAATCAATAAAGATGTTGAATGAAAAGCATAAGGCAAAAATTTGAGGGGTACTAAGGAATTAAATAATAAGGCTAAACAAGCTTCCACAACGTGCCGATTTTTTCGTTCGACTCGACTGTTTTGATTCGGTGTATATGGACAAGATACTCGATGGTGAATGCCAAGAGAGAAAAACACAGAGGTGAGGGATTGGAATTCACCACCCCAGTCAGACTGGATGATCTAAATTGAGCAGCCAAAATGATTTTTGACAAATTGATGAGACCGAATAAAAGTACTTTTGACATCGTTTTTAGCTTTCAAGGGAAAGAACCAAGTATATCGGGTACAATCGTCCACAAAGAGTAAGAAATATCTAGCACCAGTAATAGAACTCTCTGGAGAGGGTCCCCAGATGTCTGAATGCAACAAATCAAAGGGTGAAGATGCCATAGAATCAGATAAACTAAAAGATTTCTTCTGAAAGAGATGAGAAAATCCAAGACATTAATAGTCGATTGTATCTTTGCCAGAGTATATACGCTGGATTAGGTTGAAGAGAAATAGAGTCCAAAAATTCAGAGGGAGGAATCAGACTTTCAAGCAAGCTGTCTTGGCCATTAGCAATAACTACGTTCAGTAGTTGTGCTTTCCATACAAGAAAATTAGAAGAATCTAGTTTGATTAACAGAGGGGAATGGAGGGAGGGGAGAGAAGGAAGGAGAGCTTGAGGTTGCCATCCTTGACGTTTCTGGCTCTGATACCAAGTTAGAATTAGGAAAAGATGAGAGAAGAAGGTTAGGGCAAAGAGAGAGAAGAAGAAAGCGGCTCAGAAGGTTGAGTATTCCTTTTGCACTAGAAAACTTTACATCTTATGCTTATATACTACTGACTAACTTTAACCTAAGGAATAAATGAAAAAGTACTGTAAATATAAAATACATTCTAATTACAAATATATACTAACACTTTGAGTTCGCCCGTGGCTGCTCTGGCTGCCAGAAAGTTTAGAGAAAATGCCCACCATGTCTTTCATCAACGCGCAGAGAGCGGGAGACGTCGAGAGGGGAAATATATGGCTCTGGATTATGTTTAACATTTGCTTGACGTCGTGGGTTTTGTTTGTTCCAGAATTCGAACAACTTTGGAGAGATACCATCATTATAACCGATTTTAAGATTTATATTAGATTTTATTAAGGTTTTAACTGAATTTCACTCGATTTTAGAATTTTTTTGACGCACAATATCGTTCCTAGTTTCACATTTTTTGTTCTTAAAATCATCATCGGCTCATAAATTATAATTTTTCAAAAATTAGAACAAAGATCCAATTAAAATCGACAGTTCTTATTCAATTTACAGTTTTGATTCGATTTTGACTACTCCTAATACAAGCAAATATAAGACCTGACGATCTCGTCTCCCGAGTCAATGCGACATAATTAACTATTCGATTATAATAAATTAATTACATTTTTAATGAACTATAATAAATTTTTTAATTAATAATAAGCGATTCCTTTTGGGTTACTTCGAGCTATGTCCATAGTTGATCTTGGAGACAGTGCGAGTGACGCGGCACTATCACTTTCAGAAGACAACCATAACATTATTCATATAATAATTATTTTAATATTTGATTCTATTTGGCATTTATCATTTATATTCATCCAGTCTGATTTTTGATAAAAAAAATTATATATGAAACAAAATATATTAAATTTATTTTAAATTTCAATTAGCAATCAGAACGCAACACATAAGAAATTAACCAATAAAATAAATTAAATATATTTGACCATTTAAAGATACATGCTTGCACCGAGGCAGGTCACAAATGGTACGAATTGCACCGAGTGGCAGTACGGATCGACCAAATCGTCTATTTGAAACATGTTATTATTCTTTTTGAAAAAGTAGAAAAATGCACACCAATAAAAGGAAATCTCAAAATATAAGGCAGCATGGAACCAACATGGTGAAAGTTCTTTAGATGTAGTAGTAATGCAATTAAAATGATTACGAGCTTCAAACTCGGATGTTTTAGAAAATCTAAACGTCCGATACTTTGCGCGTAATCTTCATGTTCGTCGGTACAACAAAAATCGGAATTATTGGGCTTCTACGATCATTTATTTGCATGCAAACGTAAAAGCTTTAGTTGAACAAATATCGTTTTTACGATAAGAATATAGCGCATGCTATGTACGACAAACAATAAAAATACGATCGAGATGATCCATTTAATTTCATGTCCAATTGAAATAATTTAAGTTTCCCCGGTTTCAGAAATTCAGTGGATGCTACAAGTATATTAAATTCTTCATTAAAAATATTAAAAATAAGTGTTAAATGGTTAATTACTTTTCATTCAAAGAACAACCCAAAAAGGAAAATCCAACAATATAAGGAAAGATGCTACAAAATAGGTCAACGGATCAATAAAGACCAAGAACACTGTAATAATCCATTAAAGTCTTATAAATCAGGGCTGTAGATCTTCGAAAAGCTTCGATCGGAGACATGGCCGGAAAAAATATGTTTTTGAATTTGTTCATCTGTGCGATTCTCGTGTGGGGCGTCATCGGAGAGAAGAATGTTTCGCCGGAGCAGCTCAAAGCTCAAACCAAACTGCCGGTGAAAACAGTCGCGGTAAAAAACAAGCTTAATCTTTTATTTTATATTTAATTTTTTTTTTTAAATGTTGAATAAATTGTTTTTATTTATATGCAGACCGAACATGGCGATGAATACGACTGCGTCGATTTTTTCGAGCAGCCGGCTTTCGATCATCCCTTGTTGAAGAGCCACGATTACCATTTCGACGTATGCATTCTTATCGTAGATAAAATTATATTTTTAAATTAAGATAATAAACAAATCAGATCGAATATAAGAACAGATAATATGGGTTACAGATGAAGCCTATTTCTGTGCCTAAGGAGATAACAAGCGACGGGAAGGACCAAATCAACAAATTTAATCGGACGCGAATTGGGTGTCCGAGAGGAACAGTTCCGATCCGACGGATGACGAAAGAAATTTTTGTGAACGAAGAGCCACTGCATCCTGATTCTCGAACCAACGACGATGCCCCGTGGCTATACGTAAGTTTTTACTTTGATTTATTTTTTTTTATTTTGATTTATTTTTTTATTTTATAAACAATTAATATTATTTCATGCAATTAGTATGCTGGAACTTCAACCAAAGATGGGATAGGAAAAATATATGGAGCTTCAGCTTCTCTTAGCATAGAAAATCCGGCCACTTATTACGATAGCGAATTCAGTTCGAGCATTATTTCGATAGGAGCCGATCATGAATTTCTTCATGCCGGATGGACGGTACGTAATTTTGTTTTTTTTAATATAATTATTACGCATAATAATGTATTTTTAAATAAAAAAACCATGCATAATTATTTTATTTTGTTCTAGGTTAATAAGAAATTATACGGAGACAAGAACACCCGATTTTTCATTTGGATGCACGTAAGTTTCCCGTTTCCAATATTTATCGAAAAATTTTCATATTTTAAATACCAGTAATGTTACGTTTACTCTCTGATTCGGTTTCAGGCTGCTCATGCGTCTTGCTTTAACACAAGATGCCCGGGATTTGTGATTGTGAATAGCGATTTTGCTCTCGATTCGATTATTAAGGAAGCCGATACAGCCGGCGGAAATAGATATGAAATAACCGTTCTCATCTATCAGGTAACTAATTTCATATTACGTTGATATATAAAATAATGATTGGCTCGTTTGACTCATAATTGTGTGATTATTAGGAAAAGGAGAGCGGGAATTGGTGGCTGCTCGATGACAATGGCGAGGAGATCGGGTTTTGGCCGAAACGGATATTCAATACGCTATCCGACGGTGCATACAAGGTTTATTACGGAGGGGTCGTTTCGGTGCCACCGGACCTGCCGAGTTGGACTCAAATGGGAACGGGAAATATGCCGGATGGGGATGATGTAGAAGGACGGGCATACAGCCGACACATGACGATAGTGAACGGGAATAATCAACAGGAGTACGCGGCCGATAAATCCGACATTTTGGAAACCTTGAAAGACCGATACGCGGCCCGAAATCTTCATATGCATTGGTACAACCGGAAAGAAGCTTGGGCATCGACCTTGATCTTTGGAGGCTATTGAATCTAATTTTTTTATGTTTTTGGTATCGAATAAATTTTTAAAATTTAAGACCAATAATCGGTTCGAATCGTTAATTCCAATTCGGACTATGGTCTCAGTTTAATTTTGCGTACTCCTAATATATATTGTATTGTTCTTTTTAGAAATTGATATTGGAAAGGGAAAATGGAAATTGGTGGTTGGCCGTAGACAATAGCGAGCAAATTGGATTTCGGCCAAAACGCTTATTTAGTACGTTGTCCAAATATGCTCAAATGGGGTTTGGAAACCGGCCGGAAAATGAAAATTCCGATGAAATGGAGTTTGTAGACACATATCGATAGCGAATCAAAACGGGGACAAAGAGTCGGAATATTGGGATTCTACCATAATCTTTGGAGGTTACTGAATCAAGAAAAAAATTACATCTTGTTGTAGTTTTGAAAAAAAAAATCAAGTTCTTACGATATGATTTCTTGATCGAATTTCTGTCATGTCGGCGAGCTTGATTCGTCGAGGAGGTTAATGATGTTATGCTCCGGTGCGCTGAAAGATGGAATCAAGGGCTTAGATTGAAGTAATGGGTGTTTAGTGTCTGAAACTTGGAGTTCAAACGCCGCCCGTTCCTTCTCCGGCGGAAATTCAGGTCGTCTTTGCGCGGCGACGGCCGAGATTCGCTGCTTCCATATTCTTCCATCCTATGAATGAAAAGAATCAAGCATTCTGGAAAAGTTAAGAAATCGGTGAAGATCTTTGATCAAAATCTAGAATTTGAGCTCACGTGGAGAATCGAGGGCTCCGGTAAAGGGCAAGGGATCGGCCGGTCATTATCGGAGGGCTCGACGGGGTGTTCTAGGGGCTTGAACTCGACTGGGGATTCTATAACCGGCGCCGCCGTATTATCTGGATTTCCGGCCGGTGCTTCTCGCCCGTCCTGCACCGGGTTTTCAGAAGAATATTAACCAGCGAGAAAAGAACACAGAGGGTATGAGATTCTTGTCTTACAATGGCACTTTGAGTTCGCCGGTGGCTGCTCCGGCCGCCGGAAAGTTTAGAGAAAATGCCCACCATGTCTTTCATCAACGCGCAGAGAGCGGGAGACGTCGAGAGGGGAAATATATGGCTCTGGATTATGCTTAACCTTTGCTTGACGTCGTGGGTTTTGTTTGTTCCAGAATTCGAACACCTTTTTGGCAGAGAGAGAGAGAATCCATGGAAGCGAAGCTGTCGAGAGGAAGATAGAGCGAGGAAGAAGGGGAGAAAATTAGGTGGAAGATGGTGACATGGAGAGGTCGGGAATTCCACGTGTAGAGTAGAACCTCCATTTTCAGCCTTAAGCTTCATGTGCTCGAGCTTCTCTTTGTTTAGGGTTCATCCCATTCCTCTCGCATAACTCAACCTCACCTCCTTTTTGCTCGATTTTAGAAATTTTTCAACTCACGGCCTCGGTCCTGGTTTCACGATTTTTGTTCTTAAAATCATGATCGGCTCATAAATTGCAATTTTTCAAAAATTAGAACAAAAATCGAATTAAAATCGTCAGTTCTGATTCAGTTTACAGTTCTGGTTCGGTTTTGGCTACTCCTAATAGAAGCAAATACAAGACCTGACGATCTCCGTCTCCCGGGTCAATGCGACGGAATTAACCACTCTCACAAGTATTCGATTATAATAAATTAATTACATTTTTAATGAACTATAATAAAATTTTTAATTAATGATAAGCAATTCCTTTTGGGATACTTCGAGCTATATCCATCGTTGATCTTGGAGACAGTGCGAGTGACGCGGCACTATCGCTTTCGTTTATTTCTGCTATAGATAATCAATTCCCTGCTATTATTGTCCTCCTCCGAACCTTCTTTCTGATAGGGCGAAGCTCTGGATTTCGGCTATCAGAAGCTCTCTTTAAATGTCAAGGAGTGAATTTCACCTGCGCTTTCTGATTCGCTTGGTGCAGGTCGGGAACTGCTTCGTTTGCTCAGTTTTCTTCTTTGGCTACCACTGTTTTAGTCCCCTGGTTCCCGCCTTGCATCAACTGAATCGGAGACCGCGGTGAAGAAGAGCTCCGATCTCGCTTGTTTTCCGCTGATTATGCTTGGATCTCTCAGGTTTGGATTTATTCTTGCGTGCTTGATATAACTACATTCAGATTGCACGATTGGAGATTCGATTAGATTCAATCTGATTTACATACGGTCAATTGGATAGTCATTTCAATCTGATGCTATTTTGATCTGTTGTTGTTTGTTGAGTTGAGTTTAATGTTTTTCGGATCTGTTCACCCTGCTTTTTTATGTTGCAGATAGGTATTGAATTATTCGTTTTCCGTAAATTTTTTGCTTTTGAAGGAATGAGAATATATGCTTGCTGCACTTTCTTTTAGGGAAGTTAATTTTGACAAAGACATTCATAATAATACATATAATGATTGAACTTGTGTCTAATTAGATCCTCCTACCCTTTTGTAGAAGTTAAATATCTATTATCATCAATGAAAACGATAGATAGGAAAGGAGCTAGATCTTGCTCAGGAGGCAGGTTGGGTAGGCTAATGGTACCACTTTTAGACATCCTTCCAATCCCGGCTCTAATCTCGGATTAGCTGGTAGAATGACAACGATAGAGGTAATGCTGTTTTTAAATGCTAGTGAAAGGGACATTTTTATAGTACATTCGTGCATATTGAGGGTGTGTTTAGGTTGACGTCAAGTAAATTTTTCAAATGATTGATGAGTTTTGGAGTAATTTGCTTAAGTTTTACCATTGACAATCATGTATTAATTTGATATATATTTTGTAAGGTGTCAAATTAAAATTATGCTATCTGTACATGTCGTAAAACTCGTGGGAATTTTATGACACTCCATTATGTAAGACTATGTGTTAAGTTCAAAGTATTTATTGATAAAAAATACGATTTATCTGTTATAGTTATATTGATATTTCAGCAGTAAATTGGTTGATAGTTGATACCCTACAAGAAAATTTGAAACTAAAAGATTGCAAAAGAAACACGACGAATTGAGGATCTTTTGTCATTTGAAGCATCACGTTTTGGGTATTGATTTCAATTACTCGGCACGGGTTTATTGATGATTGATTCTGCATATTCCCCCCTAAAGTTTGCATTCAATTACTCTGATAAGTATGTTAAAGAACTACTTCTCCTAGTGTTGTTGTGGTGAAAACTTGTGCCAAATACTTATAGAAAGAGTAGTGAACAATTTTGTTACGTTTAATGTGCAATAAGTTGTCCTCTTTGGTGCACCCTTGTAGCTTTTTTGAATGCTACGAGTAAGTTTAGACTAAGTTTAGACGGATACGGCATTCTTTAGCTACATGACATGATTCCTTTACTTCCATTTGTTTTGAAGAACTAAAGCAAACTTGTTTCATACTATTTTTAGTTTTCAGAACCGTCTTTCAATTGAGTAATATTAAATTTATTTTCTTAGCATATCATCTTAATTTATTTTTTGTCGTGTCAAATTATGATTGATGTAATAAATATTATAAATAATTATTTTAAGTATAATGCGCTAAAAATACTTTAATTGGATTAATCAAAATTCGGCACGTCAGAAGTTAAAATAAAAAAAATACGATAAGAAGGTAAACTTAACATTACGATCTCCTGTCATCAGACCATGACATAGATAAAAATACTTGATCAAATACTACAAATAACAATCAACATGAAGCTCAAGCAGTGGACCTATAAAGAAGCATACCAAACCTTTAAGGAAGAATGGATTTCAGATTGTAGAGAAGTTAGGATTCCAGGTGTTAGCCCACCAATCATGATAAGAAGGAACAAAATGCAGCCTAATTTCAGCTCACATGCTATTTCTCAGACTTAGAGACCACTGTAATATCTCACAAAAAAAAGAGCTTCATCAATTACTCTTGACCCTCTAATCTTAACGACCAAATTGGTCCGCCTTCTGCCTTTTCGGGGATTAAAATGGAAACCCAGAAAGAAAACGCGCAAAGAAATTGGACGGATTTAGGCCGCCTAAAGTGAAGGATTGAAGAAGAACCAAGAACAGAAGGAGAACCAGAACTTGAATAAGAACTCCCACACCAGCAATAACAGCATATTATGACAGCAGATCAAAGGACAAAATCAGCTTGATTAAACATACTTAGTTCTTCCAAGCCGATCTCATTGATTGGATAAAATAAAAACGACGAGAATAAACAAAATTGGGCCGCAAGATCTGCGCTATCCATTCAATAGAGTAAATTCCAAAGCACAATTTTACGTTATTTTGATACGATAAACGTGTGACGATGCTCGGTTAAATAGAGTAACGTTGGATATAATCGCGCTATCACCAAGTAATATTTGAGGCCCAAAAGGACAATTCTTGCTCTCTTATTTGGGCCTGGCCCTTCTATAAATACCTCATGCTTTATAACTCGAACCGGCCCAAATGTGATTCTCTTTTGTTGGGTTTTCAAACCAAACCAGGAAACCGCCCGAAGCCCTGACTGCCGATCCCGACTTCTCCATCAGCCGGAGCCTCCCGCCACTTTTTCGTCGCTTCTAATTTTCCTCAGTTGGACCCTGGCGGTGGCGTTCGGGTTCTACTTCTCCCTTTCCGTTTGGTTTGCACTTTTCTCCTCTGCTGGATTTTCTAGTGTCTGGTCATGGATAGAGAAAGCAATGGTCCAACCGCGGGTTCGAGCTCTTCCACAGGCGGAAACATGACTAAATCTGTTTTTCAGCTTGTTCAACCTATTTATAGTAGCCGATCTGTTCAGGTATCCATTTCTTTGTGACTTTGCTTTGCGTTTGTGAATTAAACTTGCTGCTTTTGATAAGCTGTTAGCAATGAATATACTGCCTTCTTTTTTATATGTCCTCAGTCCAGTGAATCGCGCTAAAACTTCTAATTGCGTAGCTACTCTTGCGGTAGGGGAATGAATGCTAGTTAGAGCAGTGAAAAGTATATGTAAACATGGCTTTGTGATCCAGATATTTCGCTCTTAACTACCTGTACGCCATCAATTGAGTGCAATTTTATTTTTGTGTCGCGGATCCGCCATAAAAAATGTAAAGAACAGAATTCATTCTTGATAAAGCTTCTCAATTTAGCTTTGATGAAAGCATAGGAGTGAACTTCTGTGCATTGGGAATTTATCCTTTAATCTAAACTACTCGATGAGTTTGTTTGTTTTGCCATGATCAATTATCATATAAATTATATTGGCAGATTTTCTGTTGCTGATAAATAGTGGTGGGATTTAAACAATATTGATATATTCATTCAACAGATTTCTTTAAAAGTAGGATTGATCGGTGGTAGTTGTCATATTGTTATCAAATTTCACATAGCTTGTGTTTTACTCCAGAAAGCACTGTTCCGCTTGGCATCAATTGACCTGATTGAGTTACGTAATGAAGCAAAAGTTGAACATTGTCGAGCCACAAGAGACTTGAGGAGCTGTGGACGTGAGGTGCACCATGTATTGAACTCATGTAACCACGCCTCCTTATGTGCTGAGTGTAGCCAAAGGTGTGACGTGTGTCCAATTTGTAGAGTTCCAATATCAAAAACTGAGAATAAATTATCTCTTCGCCTGTATTATGAATGCCTGGAAGCTGGGCTTATCCCCAAAAGCTCAGATGAAAGAGTCCAAGCAAAAGTTGACAGAGAAAAGGAACTGACTGCTGATGTGCATCACCTCTATTCATTTTTCGATGTTGCCTTGGAGAATAACTTAGCTTCTTTGATTTGTCATTGTATCCTCCATTGCATATCTCTCATTCCTTTGTGGCTACAAAATCAACTTCTGTCTTTTCAAGAATCCACTTTAATACACATGAAAAAGTAATCTATTTGTATCTTTTAAAATTCATCTTGTGACGGGCATTAATTCATCAGTCTTAGTGATTATTTGAGGTAGTTATTTTCTATTAGACACAGATTTCTGATGAGTTCAAACCAGGTACTGCAAGTAAGCTTGAGAAGGGAAAAATTAAAAGGGAAGTCTTATCTTTACTCTTGTAGAAATAAAAATCAAAATCAAAGAATTACCGAATTTTGATTTCTTGATTTGGAAAACTTGTGCCTAGATTGGGCAATTTCCTCTCTTCTTCCATGCATATATTTTTGGTGTTATCAATATATCATTTTATCCTAAGTGGGATCTTATTAAAAGTTCATGTTTTCCTTAACACAAACTACAGATGTTACAGATGTTTGTATGGATGAAGGTGCGGTATCTAGTGATCCTGTAATTGCATTCTTGCTAGATGAAGTTGTTGTGAAGGATTGGTGTAAACGAACTTTCAAGAGCATTATCACAGAACTTCAAGGGATCTGTATCCTCTAGCGTTTGAATTGCTTTTAGCGTTTGAATTGTTTTTACTCATATTTATTATTTTTTTCATGTTTATAGGTTCTTTCTTGTGAAAGATTTCTCCTTAATGCGCATTTAAGACAAATTGGGAATGGGGGAAATGAAATCTAAATTAAGTTTGCTTCTTAAGCTGTTGGGTCTGCTTGTGGCGATATTAAATGTGGTAGACGTTTTAGAGTCATCCTTCAAGGATGCCCTTCTAGCACGGCTTAATGATCTCCACAACCTTCAAGAGAGAATTATGAAAACAAAACAGGTGTGGCTCTTAAGGTTTCAAAGATCTTATTTTGCTGCTGATGTTATTATTTTTTGAGGACTTTCACTTCTAAGAATATACAGTGTTAGTAAAATAGCTGTTTATGAAAATTGTTTTTTTCTCTCATTTTCACCTTAAACATTACTGTTTTGAGTTTTAACAAGCACAACCTAGATTCTTTTAAAAAAGTGCAGACAAGGGAAGTGGTATAGGTCAAGATTATCGGGAAATTTAGTTTTTCTAGTAAATATATCAGTTTTTGTATCAAGTTACCGGGCTTTTTTTTGTGACCTGATGACTTTTTATATAGCAAGCATTAGCTTTGAAGAATGGAAAAATAAACTGTTCTAAAAAAGAGAAAATTACAAGAGGGATCAAAGGAAATGCCCTCATAAGGGCTTATTCAACTTCCAATTAGAAAGGGAGAATATATATGTCAAGTCTCTAAGGGACATCTTTGTTCCCTTATGTTTGTACTTTATGTTCTTGTTATCATGGTGTTTTTCAGCATATGGAGGTTGTTATGTGGTGCATAAGGCATCAATTTCTCGAGAATGTGAGGTCCCGATATACTAACTTTGCATCATGGCGATCTGCTGTCGACAAGAGAAAATCAGCTGCAATGATTCGTGCATGGCCAAATGCATTAGCTGACTGTGCAGAACCCAGTGGATTAGATGGTTCTCTCTTCATTGAGGATGCACTTAAACATCTTGAAATCGAAAGTTTATCTTCTCAGGGAATGGAGGATGATTTAGACCTACCATTTTTGCAGAAAGATGGAGCTTCATTGATTTTGAGGTCTAAGATAGAGGGCATAGCAGGATGCTATCCATTTGAAAGTCTTCAAGCTGCTGTTGATTTACTCTTTTTGCATGGAAGTTATGATTTGGTTGTTGCAAAGCAAGCCATTGTATCCTTTTAAAAAAATCAATTTATGTCGATATTTTTGTTGTCTTCAGTTTAGAATTAGAAAATTTCCATCTGTTTAGCCCTTAATCTATCAAGAATCTGAATTCAATATTTTTATTTCTTTTGTTCAGAATTAGCAAAATTTCCAACCATTTAGTCCTTAATTTATCATAGTTTCTCTATTACCTGTTTGACCAATATTGGACAGTGCCCGATGAACAATGGAGATATCTTTTAGAGGAATTTGCTGCTGTGTTTAATATATCTAGGCATTCAATACTAGAATCGTTTATTTTTTATCTGCTGGATGATAATACCGATGAAGCTATGCAGGTAAACTGTCCAGTTTTCCAATGCAAATAAGTTATGGTTATTTCAATTACTATTAGTTATAATATTAGGGGGTAATTTGGATAGTATTATTCGGTTTATTTTCTATGAGTAGTGGTTATTAAATTGTCTGCTCATTGTGAAGTTATACCATGCAGGAAGCATCTCGTCTTCTTCCAGAGATCTCTGGGCCAACAACTCATCCTAAAATTGCACAAGTTCTTTTAGAAAGAAAGAGTCCTGAGACTGCACTTATGGTCTTGCGGTGGTCAGGTCATGGCAGTGGATCGTGCCCTTCATCACTTGGTGAGGCTGTGACTTCAGTTCGTGTGAGGGTGGAGTGTGGCCTTTTGACTGAAGCATTTATGTATCAGAGAATGGTTTGCTCAAAAGTGAAGGAGAAGAAACACCATGAACCCCGTGTGGATGTTTCTGAAAAAAATGGAAATTTCAGAGATTGGAGAGTATGGATGAAAGTATTAGTGAATGAAATTTGTTATCTTTGTATCCGCCGGAATTTTGTGGATAAAATGATTGAACTACCATGGAATTCTGACGAGGAGAAACATTTTCACAGTTGCCTTCTTGAGTGTTCTGTTGCTCAACCATCAACAACTACTGGAAGTCTACTTTTTGTATTCTATCTTCAGGTAACTGGAAGAAAGCTTCTTTAAATATTCAGATTATTCAGAGAAATAGAAAGATAATTCGAATGATATTGTTTGATTCTCATAAACCCCTCTTTCATGTATATAAACTCAAAAGATTTCAGATTATTCAGCGAAACGAAGAGATATGACTTCTTATTACAATTATTGGTAGGATTTGATTCCCACTTGCTCCATGTAAATTGTAAGATAGGGTTTTGCGGTGGAAAACTAATTCCAGTATATGTGCATTACATCCTTTTGGCTTTATTGAACAGAATTTTAGGCTGATTAATGGACCTTTTTTTTTTGTTTCTTATTGAATATTAACTGTTGCAGAGATATCGGTATGGGGAGGCATACCAAGTGCACCAAACAATTCAAAATGTGGAGCAAGACTTCATTTCTAGGGATTCTTTGGATGGTGATATTTTGTCGAGGATGAAATCCACTAGTCACTGGAGGGCAGGCTTGGTTGTAAGTGATCTGATTCATTTGTATCATTTCATTATTTTATATTCTGTCCAATGCCGTTATAAATTACGGATTTAATAAAGTAAAATATCCAAAAATCCCAATGGTAAAAAAAATTAACCATGTTGATAAAAAAAACTTGTGCAAAAGATGGCCATTTATATAGAATTCTCCAGCAAAATTGCTCTTCTCGACAAATAACAACCAGAATAACCATGATTCTGTAAAATCTCAAATATCCTTGTTAGCTTTTAGGATTTTACTGAATCACATTTTTCTTTGTGACCATGTATACATATAATTTTTTTTATTTATATGATGATATTGTTTTGCAAAATAAAACGTGTCTCTGTTACCTTTGTCGTGAAAGTATTGTTATTCATTCGTTGCATGAATGGCCTGAATAAATAGGATAAATTCATGGAATTGCTGCCCGAATCCTTGAGACTTCAAATAAAGGCTGGAGAATTGCAGGCTAAAACTAATGCTACCTCGGAGGTCGATACGACAGAGCAAAATTCAGCCGGTTTCTTGATGCCATCAACCAACGACCATTCTCTCAGCCTTCTCTTGAAGCCACCAGTTTCTGAAACTCCAGGAAAAACAAGTGGAATATTCAATCACCTACACTTTGTGCCTGGCAAGAACAGCCCACCATCATTGCTTCGTCGAAACAATGAAAACGGCCAGAAGCCCCATATGAGCACAAGAAAGAATTTGAACAAATCAATTCCTGGAATTGATCCGATGAATCTTGTGAACTTGTCAAATCTAGAAAAAACAAAGAGAAACTCGTCAGCGACTTTTCCAAGAAGCCACACCCTAGATGGTGGCTACAATAAAATCTCATTAGAAACAGACCAAAAAACTACTCCGGAGAAGATAATTGAAGATTTAACGAACAAACGATTGCAGTCGACTAACGATAATAGCTCATGGAAGATTCGTGGTTCGGTTGATCATATGGATACTTCAGGGTGGTAAGTAGAAGAATATATTGGATATATTTTGATCTGCTCCTTATTCCGGCATATGTTATGTTTTCATTTTGTTGTAGTTTTTGGCCTGACAGCTCCGAAGGAAATGATTTTGCAAATGAAGAGGGAATTTTGAGCAATGGGCAGAGATGGAGATCTGACGAGACAAGCGACGAAGATGAACAAATTATGGACGTAGATTCTGCAGTACTTTATCGTAAAACTACCAGAGGAACAAGGCTTGCCAGGAGATGAAGAAAGATAGCTAAAAAGACGCTCTAGAAAACAAGAAGAGCCCGCCAGACGAGTTCAACTCGATCAGTTTTCAAGTATTGATTGTTTGCACCACAAACAGGTATTTTGCATTTTCGTATAGTTGCTTAGAAGCCTTAAATTCTCTTAGTAACATAATGCATCATGTTCAAGCCCTGATCTTAACGAACAAACTCTGTTTCTTCCAGGTTAAATTCCTAAATCTACCCGAATATATTTAGATAAGAAATATAATATGAACAATCAATCCACATGTTCTTGTGACGAAAAATTACATGTAGAAATCAAATCTTATTGCTTCTAGGACATACTTTATTTTCTAAATCAGTATAAGTTTCAATCCGATGATCGAATAATCTTCAATTCGAAGCTGATGTATTTGTTGACATTGATTTGCTTCAACTATTAGCTTTGTTGTTTTTTTTCTAGGAATTTAATTAATTACGCCAAATCGATCATGTTTTATATGATATATAATTATATTTTAATTTTTCAAAAGAGAAAGTGTAGAATTATCCACCTTCAATTTTCTCACCACCATTTTGTACTTCATCAATCCATCTACCCGTTGAAGTTGCTGATGCACTTAATAAATCACAAAGATCTTTGCCTGAGGACAGTCTCAAATCTTCGTCTACTTTCACTTAGAACATGCTTTATGTTTTCTCATCAGCTCTATGCTTTCACCGATGGTCGACCCGGCCGTGCCAACAAAACCGAGCGAGGTGCAGCTGCAAACTGTTTCCTCTAAGAATAATCGAACATCAGAAGAATTCGAGCATTTGCCCGTGCTTGTTGAAACCCATCCCGACCTCAGTCGATGATCTGCTTCGGTGAGTTTCTTGGCTGCCTGTCCTATCAATTCATCCTCATCCTTTAGAAAATGCAGCTTAAAACGCTTCGAGTCTCGAGCCAATTCGCCCAAGTAAGTTCCCGACCAATTGCTTTAGGGAAGATCGGTCATCACAAAAACATGAACGGGTCGAGGACTTTTATTCGATAACCAATCTAACTTCTGCTTTAATCCCATGAAAGTTGCTTCCCTATGGTTCTTGAACTGCCCATCAAGCAGCCTAAGTTGGGAACAAAAAAGGAACGGAGACCCTATTATCTTATCAGCATAATCCTTTCCGGCAGCCGTGATTTCAGGAACAAATGGGAGAAATTCCGCATTTTGATCAAAGACTGTACCCTCTGATCTCTCGGAGTTTCATGAAGCACTGAAAAGGCTTCCAAAGGCCAGTAAAGTAGCCGATTCAGCTTCGGAACCAGCCCCGAACGCGCTATCCACATCTCTACGCCTTCTGCTAAATGAAACTTTCTTCTTTTTCTGAAATTTTTCACCGGGCTGGAAAGCATCCAATTCCCCATCCTTTTTGCCATTTCGGTACGTCCAAACGGTGGATCTACAGTCGTCCGAGACAGCACATAAACACCTATCTATGTTACCATCGAGTCCAGATAATCGAGAGCCACAGTGCTTTAGGTTTGTAGATAAAGTAGACCGATCGTGGGATTCATTTGAGCAAGCGGAGTCCGTGTTTGAAGCACACAGCAAGGCCACGAAGGCCCTGAAGTCTATGGCTCTAAGAGAGGAAGGAGAAGTCAGAGATGAAATATCAATAACGTCTGCCATGGAAATGTACCTACCATGAGAATGAAAACACATGTAAATAACTCAAAAAATGAAAAAAGAACAAAAGTATGTTCCCAATAAAGAAGAAAAAAGAACAAAAAACCTATGAAGTGAATTCCCATTCTGAGAAAAATAGGAGGGTGATCAAGAACGGACAGCTACCGAGAGCAACCGCATGGTGATCAAGAACCGGAGGGACAGCAAGAGTCCGGTTCAAAATCCCGGCCATCAAAATCGCATTCTCGAACTCCGAAAGCTGGTTGCTGAGTCCGCTGTGCGGTGCGTAGAATAAGAACTTGTCGTCGGTGCAATGGAGGGAATTGGAAAGGGGGATGGGGGATTTGGAGGAAATGGAGAAGAGGCATTTGGGGAGAGAGAGAAGTAGAAGATGGAGAAGAGGAGGAGAGAGAATAGGAGGGTGAGGAGAGGAAAAGAGAAGAAGGGCCTGAGCTTGGATTGGGGTTTCTTCATCGGCCATGGCCTGCTCGGAGCTGTGCTGCAATCGAGCATCTTCGTGGCTTCGCTCGTGACGACACTATTTACTTGCACAATTTTTAATAAATATAATTATATTATTATTAATTTTATTATATTTATTATTAAAAAAATAAATGCAAGCATACTATTAGAGTTTCATAATTAAACAATTAATATATATATTTTTTATTATATTTAGATCGAGTTTTAAGTAATTAAGTTAAATTTAAAATTAGCTTTTGAGTTTATCTGGATTTTTATTTAATTTTAGTTCGGGTTTTATCTGATTTTAGATTATTTTTTTACTCACGTTTAAGTTCTCGGTTTCACGGTTTTTAAAATTTGAGATCGATAGTCGATTAAAAATCAAGAGTTTCGATACAGACCATGGTTTCTGTCCAATTTTGCGCACCCCTAACACATATATCTAGTATGGAGTGAAACTATTAAGTTAAATAAAACCGAAACTTTTGAAGGAATCAAACCCTACATGTTTGTGTAGAGGGGGATTGTATTTAAGTTAAACTCCATTCGATTCAATGCGAACTATTCACCACATAAAAGTTAAGACAATTCACCGCCGAACGGTACCGGTTTGTGCACAATCTTACGTTGTGTCGTGAAAATGAAAAATGCATGATTTGAAAACATATTCCACGTTCTTATTTAACACGGCACGCGGTACTTGTCTCTCTAATGATGTTTTGGTCATTCCAACTCCTACACAATAAAATCGTTACTCTTTTCGCGCGATCTTTGTATGATAAGAATAACATTATTCGAATCCTTTGTGCCGGGTCTCCAAGAAAAGATTCTAATAAAGAAATCACTAAATCTAGTAGATACGTACCACATATAGCAAAGATGAATGCAAGGGAGACGCCATTAGTATGCATTAATTTTGAAATTTTAAGATTTATTTGATTGTCTCCGTACGTATAATAAATATTTATATTTTAATATATTAATTATATTTTATTTGATCAAACAAACAATGTTTGACATTCATCGTGTAACATAAGAAAAAATAAGAGATGGAAGAAGAGGTTAATGGTGCCGTTAATCTTGAGCTAATTTTGCAAAAGAGATGTGAAAAATAAAAACGATCTAGTTTAGTGGTTACTTAGGAAGCTACGGAAAGATTAAAGTATGTCTTGTTCTTATCCATATTCGAATATCTTCTTGCTACACTATTTTATCAACACGATTACAGCGTGTAACAATCAAAGATGAAGCCTTTGACCTTTGATTATTGAAAAAAATTGATCTTTTTCCTCAATCTTGAAAATCAAGAGTTGGGTGAGAGTTGTTTTTCTCGTCTTTGAAAAATACGAATTTGGTCTTTCCTCTTTCGTGGGGAACATCGAACGTCGCCCATGTTTCCAACGTGTCATAAATGTCGACACGAAAAGATTTGTAACAGTAGTCGAGTAAGCGTAGATACATTTCCTTGGGAAGCAGAAACTAAGATCGGCGGCTCCTGATCTTATCTCTTATTCTGAAATTAGGATTTTTTGCTCCGGAAGGTAAGATGGGCTGTCGCTGTTCTAGCTCTTGGGTTCTTCGTTGTATTTCTTAGTTCATTGGAGTTTGTCGGTGTCATATTTTATGTCTGACGGAGAATTTGGGTCTTTGTTTTGGGGGTTCTTGTTTGATTTTTCTAGGAATTTTCGAGCGTTGGTGTTTTTGCCTCGTGGAATTAGGAAATGGAGGGCGTTGATCATTTGGCGCACGAGAGGAGCAAGGCCGAGTTCGATGTGGACGAAATGAAAATCGTCTGGGCTGGCTCGCGCCATGCTTTTGAAGTCTCTGATCGGATGGCTTCCCTTGTGGCCAGTGATCCTGTGAGTCCATTTCTTACTATTTTTTCTTGTTTATCTGTTTGGTTTCTCTGAAAATCGTGTTGGGTAGGCTTTCTGTTGAAATTTTGTCGAAAAAGAAGAGAATAAACCTGCAAAAACTGGAAATCTCAAAGAACTTTTGTAGAAAAAGAAAAGAATAAACCTGCTGAAAATGGAAGTCTCAAAGATCAACCATCATTTGGTTGTAAATCCTAACACCCGTCTGTTGAACAACTATTTAAAGGTTATACTATAAACTAGAAATGCTTGAAAGCTTACGTTTTCTTATATTTGTGATGTATTTGTATTCAATAAGTTCCTATTTTCTCAACTAAAGAAATGAATGTAAACATAAGCAAGCCTTTTAGAACAATGGAAATAATGGAATTTATATGATTGTGATCATGAGAAACGTGAATCAAAGATGCTAATCGACTAATAAGAAGAATCAAATTTTAAGTTTGCTTAAATTGATTGTTGTTTGCTTTGATATAAGGCATTCCGAAAAGATAACAGGGCCACACTTGGTCGAAAGGACTTGTTTAAAAATACCCTCAGAAAAGCAGCCTATGCGTGGAAGAGGATCATAGAGCTCAAACTTACTGGTACTGCCAATGATCTTTCCTCCTTATTCTTTTTGGTTATGTCTTTTAACTCTATAAATGATTTCATTACAGAAGAAGAAGCTGGAAAATTAAGGTTTTTCGTGGATGAGCCAGCTTTTACAGATCTTCACTGGGTAATTAACACACCTTATTGCTGTTACTAATGATGTCCAGTAAAAAAAATTAAATGATCTATCTTTTTAACTTCAGTTAATTATTTTTTAGTTTCAACTTTTCAGGGTATGTTTGTACCTGCTATTAAAGGTCAAGGCACTGAGGAGCAGCAAGAAAAGTGGTTGTCTTTGGCATATCGGATGCAAATAGTTGGTTGCTATGCACAAACTGAGCTTGGCCATGGTTCTAATGTTCAAGGACTTGAAACAACTGCCACATTTGATCCTAAGACTGATGAATTCATTATTCACAGTCCTACTCTTACTTCTAGCAAAGTAAGGAAAAACCCTCTACCCCATCCCTTCAAAAAATGAAAACTTATTTTGTTAGACAAGGTTTTGATCAATTCTGTTCTTTCTGAGCTGAATCATTGGGTAATAAATAAAGGAATGTTAAATACACTTGGTAATAAATAAAGGAATGTTAAATAAACTTGGGAGACATTCTTTATCTTGTCTCCTACATGTTGTTAGGGGTGAAGACTCGTGGGTTCGAGTCAAGTTTTGATCGAAAATGAATCTGATCCGATGAGTCGAGTTTTATAAAATTAGATTTGAACTAAAACTAACTTGATAATTGATTCGGTCCAAATCTGACATAAAGTTTTGGATTGGTTTCGGTTCAAGTTCACATTTGATTTCATAAAATTCAAACAAAGAGTTATTTACTAAAACTTACTAAAATTCAATTATTTCTTTATAAATTCGGATTTGATTAGTTAACTGACCCATCTGATAGATCTGTTATTGTAAAATTAGATTCAAACTCAATCTAATCGTATATTTGATCCAAACCGAATCTAATCTAAAATTTTGGGTTGGTTTCGATTTGAGTTCACGTTGATTTTTTTAATCAAAATTGATCTCATTTGATCTAAATAGTCAGTTTGACAAGTCGATCTAATTTGATCCGATTCAATCGACAGCCCTAGATGTTGTTATTCAAAGAGCAGGAGCTTAATATGTTCCTTTTCTCCAAATCTCGTAATTGATAAATTTATACTAATTCTTACATTCTTCCATATTACTTATTGTAGTGGTGGCCTGGCGGATTGGGTAAAGTGTCAACTCATGCTGTTGTCTATGCCCGTCTATTTACTAATGGTCAAGACCATGGGGTGCATGGTAAGCTTCCTCGAGTCCATTGCTCAAACAATTGTTTTTGGAAATAATGTATTTTTATGGATTAATTTAGAGGCTGGTATATTTCTAGGTTTCATTGTCCAGCTCCGAAGCTTGGAGGACCATCTCCCTCTTCCGGGAATAACAGTTGGTGATATTGGCATGAAGTTTGGAAATGGAGCCTACAACACCATGGACAATGGGGTCCTAAGATTTGATCATGTCCGCATTCCGAGAAATCAAATGTTGATGAGGTATTATCTTTTTTGTGTTTATGCTCTTTTTTTTGCTATGTCTAATAAACGAAGATCTTGTTGAATCTCATTTGGACGTAATCAATCCCATTCTGAGAATACATGTTGTAGTTGTTCCTTATCTCTTGTCAACAAGCTGTACTTGACATGTAGGTTGCCTGACCAGTGTATTTTAGTTGAATTATATATTATTTTTGTGCACAAGTTACATTAGAATTGATTCAATAATGACTGAGGAGTTTTATCAACTCATGTTTATGCGCAATTCAGTCAGAACAAAGTTTCTCTGGTTCAAAAGAAACCATAAAACTCAAAAAATGCATGTTTTAGAACAAAGGTGTCTTTCTTTCCCCATTAGAAAGCGTTTAAACTATCATTCATAGTCCTACTCTTTTCTTGAAGCTGAGTGTTTCATCATGAGGTTTTTTTTCTTCTGTTGGGGTTGCTTTTGATGCTGCAGAATAGATGAACGAGTTCATTTGGGGAAAAAATGTTTAGGAGTAATTTTGAATAATTGGCTAAACGTCTTTAGCAACCATAAGACATTAAGAGATTTAACATTGATTGAAGGAGAAATTCTCTATTTCATTCATTAATTTTTCTAAGTATGAAAATTTTGCAGGGTCTCTCAAGTTTCAAGGGATGGAAAATATTCGCACTCTAATGTTCCTCGGCAACTTGTTTATGGTACTATGGTCTATGTGCGCCAAACAATTGTTGCTAATGCGTCATGTGCTTTGTCACGAGCAGTTTGCATTGCTACAAGGTACAGTGCTGTTCGAAGACAGTTTGGTTCAAGTAATGGGAGTCCTGAGACCCAGGTAAATAATCTTTCCTATAATATGCAGTATAATTTCCTTTTATCTCAAGTAATGTGGATGTGTTTTCCTTTATTTCTGATTATTCAACATTAAGTTAGTGTTTGGATATGTTATTGTCGATTATGAAGTGGATGAGATGGATTTTAATCCTTACTCTCATTTGTTTTTTTAATCTAGGTGATAGATTTCAAAACACAACAGAATAGATTATTTCCTTTGCTGGCTTCTGCATATGCTTTCAAATTTGTTGGCGAATGGTTGAAATGGCTTTACACGGATGTGACTCAACGATTGCAAGCCAATGACTTTTCAACTTTGCCCGAGGCTCATGCATGTACTGCAGGATTGAAGTCTTTGACTACTTCTGTAACTGCGGTATGTTACTTAATTTAGTAATTGGAAATGATGTATTTTTTTTGCTTTCAAGAATAGTTGTTGCTCTTAATAATTGAGTTCTTTCGTCGATGATGAAAGTGGGAGAGTTAGAAAATTGTTTTTGGAACTTCAATTGCAGGATGGGATTGAGGAATGCAGAAAATTATGTGGAGGCCATGGTTACCTATGGAGCAGTGGGCTTCCTGAATTATTTGCTGTTTATGTTCCTGCCTGTACTTATGAAGGAGACAACATTGTCTTGCTTTTGCAGGTTAGTGTGTTTCTGAAAATCGATATTGATGTGCATTCAAAGAACTTGAAGCTATTATTTGTCGATAAAATGAAGTTGTGATATAAGTTTTTTAATTTGAGCTTTTATAAAAATTCAACCTATGAATGTTAAGCTGTTCATTGATGGCCAAATGGGATCTTTATATTTTAGTGTGGGTTGAATGAAATAAAAATTGCTATTTTATGATTGTTTTTCTTTTGGGTTTCGAATGTTGTACATTAAACACATGGATATAGCATTGGACATTTCGTTCCTCTCAGACCACATGCTGAACAATGTATACACATGTAGATGAATTATATATATTGTACATGCTATTTATAATGGTTAAAAATGACTTGCCAGAGCTCTCACTTTTTCCTTTCTAACTATTAAATACTTTTCAAGGCCTCAGATGTCCAAATTTGTTCCTACTTCCTTTAATCAAATAATTTTTTCTGTTGTTTTGAGATGGCATCTTAATTTGTAAATGGGGCCCAAATGTTATGTTTTTATTAAATGGATAATTTATGGGGATACTCTATGAAGAAAATACTTTCTACATTTGGGATATAACTCCTAAATTATAATTATTAATATGTTAACGCACTTGTACAGGTGGCACGCTTTCTAATGAAGACAGTGGCTCAACTGGGATCTGGGAAGAAACCTGTTGGGACAACAGCTTACATGGCAGCAGCAGAGCATTTGATCCAATGCAAATCCAATGTGAAAAAAGGTGCTACTAGTTTCATGTGACACTAGCGTGGATTTAATTACTCATTAGAAAGTAAGCTTAATGATCAAAGCATGCCTCAAAGAAAAAAGAGGTAATAAGCTTTGGCCTATCTTGCAGCTGAAGATTGGTTAAATCCTAGCTTTATTGTCGAGGCTTTTGAAGCAAGGGCGATCAGGATGGCGATCGCTTGTGCTCAAAACATTAGTAAGTTTGCAAGTCAAGAAGAAGGTATGTCCATTTCTAACACCATCAAAAGGCAGCCCTGTTTTCTAAGTTCGATTCTCTATATTTGATCTAATTAGGGTATGAAAATTCGACACCCGATATTTATCCTCGTAAAGTCTGTAATTGTTTTTCTAACTTTGAAGTCAAAATCTGAAAATTTGGGTTGATATATATATGTATCAAGGAGTAAGAATTAGTTACAATGAAATTTGATAAAGGTAATTCTAAGTTTATCTTCTTAGCATATTCTTTTATCGTACATTTCAACGTGTCTAGTTACGATTGATAGAATAAATATTATAAATAATTATTTTAATTATTCTTTAACTAGACTAATTATAACTTGACATGTCAGAAGTTAAATGTGTGTTATAATCTAATTTGATTAGTCTACTTCTTGGATTAGGTTTTCTTGAACTTGCTACTGATTTAACCGAGGCAGCCGTTGCTCACTGCCAATTAATCGTCGTCTCCAAGTAAGTTTTTGTGTTCTTCAAATCAACGATGTTTTTACGAGGGAAGAAGTGAAAAGATTATTGGATTTGCTCTTCCCTACTTCAATTTATGATGAATCCATCTATGAACGAAGAAAAAAGTTCTAACCGAATATAAAGTTTTGTTCTTATTCTGTTCTAAGAAGCTGCCTTTTCAGGTTCATAGCAAAGCTGGAGCAAGATATCCCTGGAAAGGGTGTGAAAGAGCAACTGAGGATCCTATGCATCATTTATGCTCTCCACATACTTCACAAATACTCTGGAGATTTCCTTTCAACTGGCTCGATCACTCCAAAGCAGGCTTCACTTGCCGTCGATCAACTCAGATTACTCTATTCGCAGGTTTGATCTCGAACTGCAATTATCTATTCGTTACAATTGATGTTGACTGATGAGGAAGTAGCTTAGTTCTAGGTTGTTTGACAAAAAAAAAAATCAATAATTTACGTTGAACTTGATAAAGATTCATCGACCTTAATGAGACCCTTTAAAAAATGTGGACATTTGTGCAGTTTCATGAAAGAACTATATTATTCTTCTTTTTTCATATCAGCTTAAACTTTTAATACGTTGAAAGTTTAGAAACCCATTAACATTAGGGGTGTTCGCAGCTTAGGTTGGTCTGGATTTTTTTTAAAATTAGGACCGGATCGTAAAACTTTAGTCTCAAAATTTATGGACCATAATCAGAATATTAGAAAAGCAAGTCTTGACCAGAACTAGAACTTGTATTTGGTGCATTGTTGGTTCGATTCTAGTCATTCTCTTTTAATTACTTTTTTCTTACAAAAATAATTCTAAAAAAAATATTGGGATTTACAAATTTGATATAATAGATTGTATAATTATGTCAAACTTATTTAAAATTTACTGGTCATTAGACTTGAAACTGGACCAACAAAATTGGTCCTATATAATGCATGATTATTAAGTAACCAATATGAATGTAGAATAGACAAAAACCGGAGTAAATGTTTTGGTTCTGGTTTGATTAGATGGTCTGTTTCGGTTTTGAACATCTTGAATCAACATTGATCTGAGATTTTTGAATGATGTGATCAGGTTCGACCGAATGCGCTGGGCCTAGTAGATGCTTTTAATTACACGGACCACTTCCTGGGCTCTACTCTCGGGCGGTACGATGGGAATGTGTATCCAAGCCTTGACAAAGAGGCGTGGAAGGATCCTCTAAACGACACGGTCGTGCCGGAGGGGTACGAAGAATACATTCGGCCATTGTTGAAGCAGCAGCTCAGAAATGCAAGGCTTTGAAGCCATGGAGTGTGGTGCGTAAAAACTGGTTCTTGATTGAGATGGATCTGTGGCTCTTTTATTTAGTTTCATAATCTGATGGAATTGGACGTAGAATTTTATGAATGAAGAATGTCTGAGAGTTCCCATTTGAATTCTCTGTTGTTTTTTTTGGTCCAAGAAACATTTCCATTCGTGGAGAACCATGATTGGTCGAGGACGTTGTCCGCTTCAAGTGTTCTTCATCCCTGTTTTTTGTTTGATCGCATCCCGTCATTTCTTCCCCCTATTCTAATCTAAGGGTTTGAATAAAGACACGTACTGGAGCATCTGAAAATAAAAGAAGGCAAGGAAAAAAGCTTCTGCCGTGGCAAGTTTTGATTGGCTGCTTCTGTCTGTCAAATCCGTGTATTTGATTTTACAAACGACGTCGTTGTGTTTGTGGGGCCAGTGTTTTAAGGGACGGCTCGGATCAAATCTGAGCTGCAGCATTAGGGCTTTAGAGTTTTCACAAGGCAGAAACTTGTGCTGCTCCATAGACTGCGGCTTTGGAGCTTCTCTTCTCGCTTCTGATCCGATGGGTACGCTCTCTCCTTCACCCTCTCTGTGATCTTTTTCTTCCCTTTCTTTTACGTATTTTTTCTTCAGCGTTTAATGATGGGCTAGTTGTGTAATGGGTACGACGGATTCGATCTAATTATTTCATCCATGAGACTGCTTTTATTTACCTGATGGATTCTGAATTTTGGGTTTTAAGGTTGCGTTTTTTCTACTGGGAAATTGTTGGTGTTGATGGATTTGGCGTTTTTTGGCTCTGGAACTATTGAGTTCCGCATGTTGCTTTTTCCTGCTTCTCTGTTCTTTTAAGTGATTTCGCTTTGGCTTTATCGTTACTGACGTTGCATAGTTCCAAAATATTTAGTTCAAGCAGCTGGTAAGGTCCCTGCTTTCGGAATTTTAAGCTCTCAGTTATTATGAATTTCACTCGAATATGTCCGAGAGACGCGAGTTTACATGTTATTTGTTCTTAGGTTGAAGTTGGTATCTTTTTTCTTGATGATATTCATTTCCAGTGAACAGGAACTGGAGTCCCCATAATATGTTCTTGTTTGATGTAAAATAATTGAATTTGTTTCTTGGTTTTAGGGGCTTACAAATATGTGTCCGAACTATGGAGGAAGAAGCAATCTGATGTAATGAGATTCTTGCAGAGGGTAAGATGTTGGGAGTATCGTCAGCACCCGTCCATTGTTCGTGTTACTCGTCCAACTCGTCCTGACAAGGCTCGTCGCTTGGGTTACAAGGCCAAGCAGGTGATAACTTTTTTTTTTTCGTCAGTAGAATTAAGAATGATTTTGGTTTGGTTATTTTCTTCTTCATTGTGCTTTATCTCATATGTTGTCATTATTTGGTTACGATATTTGAATTTTAGGTCTTGACTAGTTTAATCATATCAGGGTTATGTTGTCTATCGTGTTCGTGTGAGACGTGGGGGACGAAAGAGACCAGTTCCAAAGGGTATTGTGTATGGAAAACCTACAAACCAAGGTGTTACTCAACTCAAATTTCAACGTAGCAAGAGGTCTGTTGCTGAGGAGCGTGCTGGTCGGAAACTTGGAGGTCTTAGGGTTCTTAACTCTTATTGGATCAACGAGGTTTGCTTTCTGCAATATAGATACGTATTTATGATGTAATCCTTTGTCTAACTCAAACAAACAACGGCTAGCTTGTAGATTATGGATTCAGCATGCATGTTCATGTTCTAATTATAGTTCATTGGAATGAATTTTGAAACAGGATTCTACATATAAGTACTTTGAGGTGATTTTGGTTGATGTTGCTCATCAAGCAATTAAAAATGACGCAAGAATCAACTGGCTGTGCAATCCTGTGCACAAGCATAGGGAGCTTAGGGGGCTGACTTCTGCAGGAAAGAAGTACAGGGGATTGCGAGGAAAGGGACATCGCCACCACAAGGCAAGGCCCTCTCGCCGGGCAACATGGAAGAGGAACAACACCCTTTCTCTCCGCCGATACCGCTGATGCTCCTGAGTTTTTTTTTCTGGGAATTTTGAAATTGGATTATAATTGCTTTCAAAGATGAAAACCTTCCCCTTGTTATGACAATTTTGTCAGCATTTTTAGGCCTTTCAATGAATTGAGTTCATCTTTTTGAATAGCTTTTGATAGTTATATTAGCTTTATTTTGTTTTCCCTTTATCATAAGATTCATGAACCAAACCAGAACAATATTACATTTTTACCAAGCAAGATCAAGTAAAGAACTTTGATCCTTAATTAAAAACATGAAACTCGAAATGTTTTTTTTATACAAATGATCAAGTTTGAGTTTCATACAAAAAAAGCTTTATTGTTGTCACTAATCCATCACTTCTTTGATATCAACAATTCGGGCATTCTCAATCGAAAGCTGGGCAGCGACACCCATGGCGACAGACCAGAGCCCATCGTGCAAATTGACAGGAGGGACTTTTTCACCCTCGGCTTTGATTGCATACAAGAAGTCAAGGTGTTCCAAGAAGCTGGCTCCATGGTGCAGTCCATCATACCTTAGCCACAATTACTATGATGTCATTACTTTTTGTTTCTCGGATAGAAACATGCATGAAGTAGATAAAATTTACTTTTAAAAACTGTTTTCAAAGACCAAAATCAGGAGGAAGAGATGATTAACTTGATTCTGCTATTTTCTGTTTTTACAGTTTCAACCCCACTTCTTCCTCCTATTCGCGCACCTAGACAGATGACATTTTCAGGAACAAAAGCTTCTCCCTGCAACCATGGAACTATCAGCTGATAGGGTAGATAGAGAGATATATATATATATATATATAGAGAGAGAGAGAGAGAGGACCTTTCCAATATCACCCACAACAGATATTTCTTGTTCATTTTTACTCCCTTCAGCAAACATACAAAGATCAAGCATCCCTCGACAACCATTTTCAAATTCGACGATGACATATGCGTTGTCGATTATATCTGGAACCTGCATTATGAACTCAACTCTTAAATAAATAATCAAATTGATTAAGAAACAAATTATGCTCAAAACCATGAATCTGTTGAACTTGGTCAAATCTGTCTCTACATCTATAGCAACTCTAGATTGGTTATCAAGATTCATAGTTTTCTGAGCTTACCTTCCCATCGAAGATTTCATTCTTATGATTGACATCAACGGCCCCAGATGCCATGATCCGAACCGGATTTGCACCGGCAAACAACCTCATCAGATCAAAGAAGTGGCAGCATTTCTCTACTAGGGTTCCTCCTGTATTGATGTTGAACCGGTTCCAATTGTTCACCTATTTCATTTATTACCAATTATATCAATCTATCTCTGAAAATGAAAAAGCAGAAAGAACAAATGTTTAACTCTATTTGATTTGCTACAAACGTTGATAAATTACATAAGCAGGTATCTGTATTTTTCTTTTTTGCAAACCACCCCTGAACTATTTATATTGTCAAAACATGAAATATTTGAGTGGAAGAGTGGTACCTTAACCAAGAAAGGGAATCGATGTTCGCGTATAGCCACCATTTTGACAAGTCCAAGATCGCCATGTTTGACAATTTCAATCAATTTAGCAATGGACGGCATGTATCGGTACTCCAGTCCGACTTGTACGAGAATGTTTTGTCTCTTTCTTGCCGCATTTATGACCTGTATTCTAGAGAGTTCAAGCAATATATGATAGCAATAATAAGCTTTTAATTCGGAAAAATACTTGGCTATGGATCTATGAACTGTAACTATAATTACTTCATATATGAACTGATCTTGCGTTTTCTTGGATCTTTCAGCTACAATTTTTGTCAAATAAAACTTTGCATGAAATTAGAGAAGAGATTGATAAATGGCTGACCTCTTTGCAATGAGCAACTGTTGTGCATAATGGCTTCTCTACAAGAACATGATGGGGTCTTGAATGGTTGATGATGTCCATAAGAATTTCGTAATGAGTCATATTTGGTGTCGAGACAACTAATACATCGCAAAGCCCACTATCCAGCAGCTTTTGGTGCCCTGAAAAAACCTTCAAAATTCCCAATTTGATGAAAACTATGTTGAGGAATGAAGCTAAATGTAGCATTTGTTCAATATAATAGTCTAATTCAGTACAATCCTTTTCTAGATCTCCGTAATCCATGTCTTTAATCGTCAAAACTGTAAACTGGGTGCAAAAAAAGGAAGAGGTTGAAAAACAAATCAAAGCAATCGATGGTATTTGGAGCTAAATCTGTAAAAGAAAAGATACCCAGTGAACAAAAACTTGCGAGATTGAAGTGGAGAGATTCTCATACTTGAAGCGTCCAACCAAAGGAGCGAGCTAAATCCAAAGCTTGTTGTTGAGAAGGAGCATGGGGGTCTGCAATGGCCACCACGGCTACACCGCAGTCACGGAGATGGTACAGATTGATGAGATGCTCTCGACCCATCATCCCCACTCCGATGATTCCGTACTTCACCGGGCAACTAACGGCCGTCATGGTCGTGACAGCAAGCTTCTCCCGTCCTCTGGGCTCTCCCCCGGTCGCCATTACCAGTGCCAGCTGCCACGCTTTATTCACATTGGAGATTATTTATTTTACCCAAAAATAAAACGACCATGAGAAAATCATTGTAAAATTGCGAGACTTGGAAATTCCACGACAAATTTCTTTTCTAAACCGAAATTAATGAAAAAACATGTTTTTTCGTGGTAATGTTATGCACCCAGTAAATAATATCATGAAAGTTTTCTAATTTAATTTACATCAGCAGCAGCGATTTTCTTCTCGTACTTCCAGTTCCAGTATACATAGAAAGGAGCAGAGTTGGGGGAAGTGGAACTGGACTGCGTGCAAATTGAAGGTCGCGAAAACCCTAGCCGAAGCTTCCTCATAAGCTCCAGAAAAACATAGATGAAATTCAAGGGGACGCATGGAATCCCTCTGTGGGCCGCATGGGCACATCTTGGTTGTTTCACTAGCCACCGGCGTTACTTTACTTCCGTTTTCAAGAAGCTGACGACGACGACGACGCGAGCTGCAGCTTCTGTCAGTGGGGGCACTGGAAATTCTCAAGGTTATATCTTCTCCTATCGAAAAGTTACCCTTTTTTTAGTTGCTGAGAAATGGGCAACTGGAATTTTCCTTTAACTCGTTGTTCTTGAGCCAACTTCTAGGTTGTTTGGTTACTGCGAGGTGTCCGTACGTAAAAATAACGTTGTTTTGTTTTCTCTTGGTGTCCAGTGATTTCGCGTGAGCTGCTATGGAAGCTAAAGCCCTGGCCTTGATACATGACTAAATGATAAATCAAAAAATAATTTTGAAAGTAATTTTTGTGAATTCTTTAGAAGGCTGCCTTCTTAAGTGCTATCACTTGCATGTGTATCAGGGGATTCTTTCTTGGTGTCTGGTGCAACTGTGGCTACCTTACCTTACTCATGCTTGGAGCGCTTCATGCTCGTCGGCTCTATGATGACAAAAAGGTACATAGTGATCGAAAATACGAAGCATGATTTATTCTTTATGAAGGTACCTTTGTTCGATGTAGATGGTGAATGAATTGGAGTCTTTTTTTTGGTGTCTGCCTTCTAAATGTTGCATTCTTAGGGATTACTTATATAAACCAACAACATAGGCAATGCTTCAAGTTTCACTCTTGGTTACCTCATTGATCAATTAAATACTTAGTGTTTATCCCTTTTGCAGGTTGAAGAGGCACGCGTGAAAGGAGTTGAAATTGAATTCCACCCAGATGTAAAAGTAAGGCTTTTGAGCGTTATAACATTACCTAGTTCTTAGTTGTTATCATAAATATGTTTGAACAAGTGGGGTCCAACTGACTGAAATCAATTTTCTTTCCCTTAATTTCTAGATGTTGCGGTTGCTTGGCAGATGTGGTGAGTCACTGCCATTTTCTTAAATTAATTATTATTAGTTCTGCGTAATTTATCGTGAATGTTTATTTTGCCCATTCTAAAGTTCAAGTTAAACTTGCTTTACAATGGACACGATAAAGGAATTTAGTAGAATAGTTGTTCTTGGGGTGTATAAATATATAAAGATGATATGATTGGTAGAGTGAAAACTGCAGTATAGAGAGATGTTGAGTTTTATGGAGTCTAATGTAACTCCAGGTTCTTTTGGGACCGCCGTGGAGGTGCACTGATTGGTGTTACTACGAAAATCCCCTGTGTATCTTTCTCTTATTTCGTCTCCTTAATCGTTATCGGTATTCGAGATCCTAACAAGAGGAACATGTACTACATTGCCGGTGTACAATGGCATGTAGGATAAATAAAATGGATCTTACATTCCTGGAATTAAAGTACATTTCTTCCTAGTCTTCCTAACATTTCATGCTATCTTCGTTAATTTTGTTGCCCCTTTGATAATGTCATTTCTGGGTATGATTTTGATGTAGCCTATATAATGTACCTAAGAAAGAATACAAAGAGCACAAGTACAAAGAACATCAACACCAAGAATACAAAACACGAAATAGAATGGTGAGCAATTAATGGAGGCTCCCCTCTCCTCCTTGTTGAGCAATTGATCAAGGCTCATTTTCCCCCCAAGTTTTCCTTAAAATTCTTGATACCCTTTTCAATACAAAATGATCTCTTATATAATCTATACCTAAGCCGATAATCAACCTGATACAAAAGAAAAATAAGGAAATGAGAACTGTATGGGCCTCAATGGGGTGTTTGTTTCTTTGTAGCCTTCCAAAAAATCCTTCACTTTGGAGGTCGTATCAGATTTCTACAATTTTTACTTGTGGCTGAGAAAATTTAGATTGGAGTTTACATTTTTTCAATTTCTTTTATCTATATAGATTCCCTTACCATCTCGTCTAATTCTTGCGTGATTCAGGAACTACCTGTTTGGCTGCGTCCTCATATTTACAGAGCATGGGCTTAGGCATTTCATTCTGGTAGGCCGCTATCCTCACTTTCAGCTTTTTTTTTTCCTCACAAAGCCAAATTAAATTGTACTTTTTCAAGGTCATTATTAATTATATTGCGTAGACTCTAAAAAAGGATTTCACCTGTGTTTTTATTTCAGATTTGGAAGAAGTGGCTCTACCACTTGATCAATATGCTTCTTTACGTGCTTTCTTTGTTCGCAAATTGAAGGATGGGTCTAGGCCTTTTGACCAAGATTCACAATGTCTGGTAACGGGTAACCAGCTGTAAAATGCTTGTCCATCTTAAAGCTGTTTGCATCTTTTGATAAAATTGACATTCAACATGGGTCAACGAACTGCTTTATAACACTGCAGGTTAGTCCAGTGGATGGAATAATATTAAGATTTGGAGAGTTGAAAGGGGCAGGGGCTATAATTGAGCAGGTCAAAGGATGTTCCTATACAGTTACTTCTCTTCTTGGTGCAAGCTCCTTACTTCCATTGATGGCTGAAGGGGATACAGATGAGAAAAGCAGTGAAGGAGAGAGTGCTTCGACTAATGGGAATAAAAAGTCTTGGTGGAAAATTTCATTGGCTTCTCCTAAAGTTTGGGATCCTTACTCTCTGTTTTCAAAGAGAGTAATGTACGCTTCTTTGGTCTGTTTCTTTGACATTGTGATGCCATTTCAGAGCGTGTCCTCTCTTTCTCTCTCTTTTATTTTCACTCTTTTGACTTTGGTTTTGATATGTGAATCCTTGATCAATTCTATGAGACTGGAAATTAGAAATGATGTTCCTTTTTTCATTCTTTTCTTATGGATAGTGGAATTCCTAGTTTGTCTTTGAGTCTGTGGTCCGGGACATAAATATGTTTCTAATTTCCCTCCTGATTTTCCTATGGCAGCCAGTAAAAGGCCTCTTTTACTGTGTAATTTACCTAAAGCCTGGGGATTACCACCGCATGCACTCTCCAGTTGATTGGAAAGTTCTGGTTCGTCGTCATTTTTCTGGTAAATTTCTATGCAAAGAGTGGTTTGTTGATGCTTCTGACAAATTCTGTAAGAGTTTCCTGGTTTTTGTTTTTTGATGGTTTTGTTGATGCTTCGCCTATTTCCAGTGAATGAACGGGCTACAAGAACAATTAAAAACCTTTATGTCGAGAATGAAAGGGTAATTACATTTACCAATTTCTTTTACCTATTTCGAGCAGTTGAATGCTTGATGTGTTGCTGTTCTCGTCTTCTTAGATATCAAGACACAAACATTACAAATTGTTATTGATTTGCTGCCTGTGTTCATTATGGTATATCTAAAACTTTGTTTAAATTTGGTCACAACAGCTTTTCATTGAGCCAGAGCTTCATACAAACAATCCGGGACGAAAACTAATACCTTCAGATCCTCCAGATGAACGAGTGTACGAACCTGAAGGTGTTGGCATAACGTTGACAAAAGGAGACGAGGTAGAAGATGAATTTGGATGATGTTTTATCATCAGAAAGATCTAAGGTGTTATTGATGGCTTTCATTAGGATTGGTCAGCGAGACACCCTATTGAAATATATGGTGGAAATGACATAATATGTTGATAATATCTCGAACAAAATCGTTTATTTCACAATAAGTGACGTCCCATGAGATCGTATAATGTCGTACGGGTGTTGTGCACTGTGTCGAATAAATGAAATGTATTAATAGAATGAAGATACATAGAATCTTTTTCAAGGAGAAATGAATTACACCCATGGTTCAAATTATATACTAAATTGAGGTTTCAATCCTTACAGGTGGCAGCTTTCAACATGGGATCAACAGTGGTCCTTATCTTCCAGGCTCCGGTATCAAATAACACAGGAAATAAACAAACAATTTTGAGTTTCCAATCAAGAAATATCTATCAATTTGACATAAACGAAAAACCAAACGATCAAACTGAAAAAACAAGTCTGGATAACGGTGACCCATCACGAAATTTCATGTATTTGATTTTGTGTTGTTGTGTTTCAGCTGATGGAATCTTAATAGTTGGACCAATTGTTGGATTCTATCGCCATATTTGTTATGTTTACTTTGCCCCCTCTTTCTGATATTATATCTTTCACAGATCAAGTGTACTTCATAACTTCAACAGAATCTATCAATGACTATCCAATAAGAATATTGTACACTATCAAATTGATTATTTCTTCTGTTTAGGTAAAAAAAAATAGAAATATATGTTTGAAGGAATATACAATTGCATCTGTGTTACCTCAACCCCGTCTGCATCATGCCATCAATTTCAGGATCATTCATCGAGAGGCTCCAATAGAGTAATTTCTGTCTAGGCATGTTTGTTTCAAGTACTGCCTCCATGAAAGGCTGTCATGAGAAGGTTCTAATCAAGTTTCAGTGCAGATGTAAGTATCAGATATCATTTTTTTCCTTTTTGAGAAAGTAAAACCAAAAAAAAAATTAACAATAATTCTTTGAGCTCGAATTCAGCTTTTATTTTGTGCAATTTGAGAGCGAGCTTCAAATTTTTGACTTAAAATACTCGTGATTAAGTAGAACTTTGAGGAGAACAGATTACCTCAAATAACACTAAAACGGGCAACCAATTGCAGCAGTTGCCTTCAATTTCAAGATCACAAAACACAAGCATCATTGTAGTTCCACGGTTGATGTTTTGCTTCTCATCCTTCCCACACATAGAACCATATTCATCGAAACATATGCTTCAAAACAAAATATGCAAACCAAGCTAAAACCCGTCTTAGGGGGCCCTGGATTTTCTAAGTATTCTTTGACATCGGATGGGTTGAAGCACTGCCTTTGAGGTCTTTGTTAAAGGAGTTCAACAAGAACACAGAATCGTTGTTAGAATTTCAGCCAACGAAATCACGTTTACTTCTCTCTCATCACATATAAATGAATGCTCTGATGCAGTAGACAGAAAACTTCAATCTGTTTCAGAAGTCTAGTGAAATAGAGGTTCCACCTGTTCTAGTCGTAGCTTGGTAGTTTATTGGATATAGGTGACCTGTAAGTCAAGTCAGATTAGATCATCAGTGATAGAAGTTCAAGTAAAATGAAATATCAATGAAAAGAACTAATAAAAAAGTTCAAAATTGCAGTTGTTTTAAAAGTTGTACGGAGCCAAGTGCATTTCCATAATGTCAATAAATACAAGGCCAGTATTCTGTTTCCCTCAGTAATTTTCAAATTATAAACTTACTTGCTGCATCTTTTTGGTTGTATGATTCTTGATGATAAAGGCACAGGAATCTTTATGAGTTTATGAAATTAATGTAATGTAGATTATTCCATATGAAAATGAGGAATATTTGAAATAACCAAAGTTTCAGTCCAAGGCCATGAAAATAAATTCAGAACAAGGGAGATACAGCTTCTAACGAAAACCATATAATCAAGTAATGTTATGTTCCATATAAACAAATCAACTAGAAATAAGATGCCCACAAGAAAACAGAGACAAATTTCAATAATCATCACAAATAGCAAGATGAGGCTGTAAAGAAAAAGTAACAAGCATCAGCAACAAAAAATTCTCTGCCGATTCAAAGACTGAAATCCATTTAATGCATATCAATGATAAACTTTCAGGGTGAAACAAAAAGTTCAATGCATCCTTGTGTCGCAAATTTCTTCTTCTTTATCACATCGGTCCTTTAAACTATAATACTGCAGCCCCTACTTATATTTTTTCAGGGAAGAGAAATATGTAAACAAAATGCTGCCATATGGATAAGATACTAAGAATCTATTAATCTATTAAAACATAAAAAAAAAAAAGATTTACAGAAGGTTTGAAGGCACCAATAAAAGGTAGCTCAAAATGGGATCTACCTGCAAAATGACGGCATTTGAAGTTGGAATAGAGAAACTTTCATCACTGTGTGAACTAATAATGGGCAACAATGAAGAATAAAAAAATGACATTATCTGCATAGCGAGGTGATCTGCCAATGAAGAAATAAAGATACTGAGGGCAACAATAACCATGATATAAAATTCTAAATGAATTCCATGGTGCCCTTTGTTGGAGCAAACCCTTTTCGATACATTTTTTCTAACCATCTATGGGCTTCTGTTGTTCTTCCATGCCTGAAAAGACCATGGACCAAGATGTCGTATGTCCATCTATTAGGTTCATAACCTTTCTTACACATTCGATTGAACAACTCAAATGCATGATCTAAGTTCCTCATGCATTGCCTTCTCAATAGCATGTTGTATGTGTATAAGTTAAGCGGGAAACACTTTTCGATTGCTTCTTCTAAGATGTCAATAATTGGGCCAGAACTGATACAACCGGAAAATGTACCAATTACAAATCCAAGCATAGAGGAGAGAGATGTGTCAGATTGTACCTCCAGTGCACCAATCAAAGTTTCATATAGCACCTGACTCTTCAAAGAATGTAACAAGAGTACATTACCAATAAAAGATGTAATCGGTCGGCCAGCTTTCTGCATATCATTGATTAAATTTATAACCATATTATAATTTCTACCCTCACAGAGCACTTTAACAAGAGCCTCATAGCATTGAGCTCTAGGAATTAGTCCACTACTCCTCGCTTGTTTCAAGTAATCAAGTGCTAGATCAACCTTGTTTGCACTACATAAACCAACAACCATGGCACTATACAACCTTACCCCGGCCTTTTTTCTGAGATGTAAATCGTTGAAGAAAGTCAAAGCATTATAAATTCTTTCACTATGTAAATAGCTATTCAACATGGTAATGTAAGAAAGCAAATTAGGCTCCACCCCATTTATTAGCATCATGTCATATACTTTTATAGCCAAGTCAGCCTTTTTCACATGCCCTGCTCCATCAATGAACATATTGTAGACCTTACAATTGTGCCCACGGCAAGTCAATTGCAATTCCAATAAATTGAGAAACCGTAGCTCGAAATTTTCCATTTCGAATAGGCTACGGATAATGGCTCTAAATAATTTATGATCCAGTCGGTGACCTTTTTCTTGCATTTCAACAATGAGCGTCGCTGCAATATCCCCCCTTCTCGATCTGTTGAATCCATCAATTAGATTATAATAAGTGTATTTTTTTGCAACGTTGTTTACTCTGTTGAGCTCTTCATGTATTAAATACCCGTCCTCTACCCTATTCGCCTTACAAAGAGCTGTAACAAATTTATCATACGTGGAATTGCTTGGCAGGCATTTCTTCTCAAGGGCAAAAAGCATCAACTCTTTCATCGCCTCAAGTTTCCCATCTCTGCATAAAGCTTCTGCCAGAATGGAAAAGGTCTTTTTATCAGGAAAATATCCTTGATCAATGGAATTCTTCAACACATGATAAGCTTCATCAGTGCTTCCATCCCCACACAAAGTGTTAATCATATAGTTGTATGCCATGCTGTTCGGTGATAACCCATACTCTATTCTAGAATTGTACAAACCAAGCGCCACATCTACCATCTCAGCTTTGCAAAAGAAGCACAAGGCAACACTAAAAGTTGCCCTGTCAGGAGAAACATGCTTTTCCATCATTTCCGTTAGTAAATCACATACATCTTGAAGTCGATTCTCTCTCAAAAGTTTATAAAGCAACATATTACATCTAAAAACATCTGGAATAAAACCTTCCAATGATTTTTTATCGTTCAAGAAATCCATGGCCATATTCAACTTACCAGTCCTAGCAAGATTTGTTATCCACACACCATAGGCACGCTCCATCGGAAACAGCCCAATGTCTTGAAATTTCTCAATCAGCTTCCCAGCTTGCTCAAACTTGCCATTCTTACAAAGTGCCTCGACAACACCACTCAAGTTATGCCCATTCAACTGTTGGCCTCTACTAACCAAACCATCCAAAAAGGCTTCTGCCTCATCTAACTTATTCTTCTTGCATAGGCTTTTTAGCAAAATGGAGTGCGTAATGTGACTCACGTATCCCCTTCTAGAAATCTGCTCAGAGAGGAATTCAATTTTATCAAAGCATTTCTCTTCAACGAGAGCATTCAAAAGAACATGGTAGGCAAAGGAGTCAAGATCGAGACCCTGAAAGCGCATTTTACCAAATATCTCAAACGCAAAATCTGGCCTCCCTGCTATGGCATAACCCATTATCAATGTATCATAAAAACGAACGTGGTGAACGAACCTTTGCTGCTCATAGTTTCCAAGAAAATCGAGCATGAAAGTCATGAGCTTAGCTTTAGAAAGAATCTTAAAGATGGAATTGAAAGTGGACCGAGTGTGATGAAAGCCAGGCTGCCGACCAGCCCAATCAAAGAACACAAGGCAGGAAAGTACGTCTTTTGAGCGCCCATAACGGAGTACATCCAACACAAACGGTTCATTTAGGCTAAGTTGAAGCTGGGAGAGTGCGAAGTCAGCAGATAGAGAGTGACGATTTGAAACGCCTTGAAGAATTTGGAATATTTTATTAAAGAGGCCATGAGTCTGAGACCTGAACCATTCATCGAATGATAAGGCGACATCCTTTGAGATCATTCCATCCATACTGCTCATTGTATCCACACCAATTGCTTGAGCTACTTAGAAAATTAGCAATGGTAATAAATTTTATAAGTACTAATATTACCCCCAAATACATAAGTACGTTAGCAAAACAAGAGATGAGTAATGGAAAATCAAATAAGTAAATGAAGAGCCACAAAACATAAGAGAAGTACCATGAAAGTTCCTTGAATATTTTTGACCAGTTAATACTGCTCCATTGAAGCGACCTCTGGAACCCAAGTTACCACTTCTCCGGGAAGTCTGAAGCTGAGAATAGAAAAGGAAAGAAAATTTTTCAACATCATGATAACATAGGAAGTTATCACAGGAGCTATTTCATCTCCTTCATTGCTAAGTAGAACCCTGATATTGCCCAGTCTAATTTACAACTTAACAACCAAAGAATAGCATAATATTCCTCATTGAGAGCTAAGAATTTGTAAACGAAGAAGTGAACATTACAATGCGGTCATGAACAGGATCAGAAACAACAAAATCCTCAACTTCAGCTAAAGAACGAGAAGGAGTGCGCTTAGCGAATTGAAGAGAGTAATCAAGAATCGAAATTCGATCCCGCCATAATTCCTGGCAGTTCTTGTGGCTTTTAAGAAAAGCATGGGGAGATAAATTCCCCGCCTTGAGCTTCATTCTCTTCGATTCAGACCGTGTAAACAAGACACTGGTTTCAACTTGGTGGGATAGAGATAGCGGAAGGTGGTTGGCGACTGGCGTATCGGTCTAAGGAAGGTAGGCGATAGCAGAGCAGGAACTGGAGCTTGAATCTGGGAGCGACGAAGAGACATCCGATCCTCCTCGGCAGCTGGGCCAAGGTCGGAGCGATGGCGTGGGCTAGACCTAACCCCCATTCGAGACTCTCAATAGTCAATTTTAGTTGTTTTCATTTTTCATATATATTTTTTTTATTTTAATTATATTATGATCCTTTTGTAAGGCATTCTAGACTATAAATATTCACGTTAATTTCTCTGCGGATTCACGTAAATAATCAATTTGCACGATCAAATTCAAATTCGTCTGTTCGAGTTGGATTGATTGGTTAACTGACCCGGTACGACAAATCAATCTTTAAAATTAGACCTAAACTCAAACTGATTCGATTAACGTAATATGTCATTTGCACGAGTTGAGCTCACATAATTTTAAAAAGAGCTTGAAACCAATCAGATCTGACATAAATGTTAATTCTGGTATTTGTCGGATAGATCCAATCCAATCCAATCCAATTGTCACCCTTAATTTTCACGGTGTCATTTAGCAGTCAATACTATGGATCGAATGAGACGCCGAAGAAGGGCGACAAAAGTAACTACCTGGGATTATTGGAAATATAAAAAAAAAAAAAAAAATTATTAAATTACAGAATAAAACATGGAAAATCAGGTCATGTTTGTAACTTAAACAACAATTGTACCTCAGCCATGAACCTCGTCGAGACTTTCATGTCGGGTTGACTAATTTGCCTGAATCCAACAAAAACAGCTAATAAAAGTCAACTGATCGTAAAGGTCAACTCTTTCTATCTCCTCTCTCTAACCTGCAAAGCCTTCCCAATTCAGGGTCGTTGAGCCATTTTAGCGGTTAATCGTCTTCTCCCTTGCTCAAATGTTTTCGGCAAACACAAGACGAAGGAAACTCGTGGAAATCCCCTCGACCCGGTCTCATCTCTTCCGGCTCCCCCATGAAACCTCTTTGGTAAGATTTCACTTTTCGAGAAAATAAATCCCACTCCATCCGATTCCTTGCCCCGAATAAAGCATTGAGCTTTTTCGTGTTTGGCCGAATGGTCCTCTTATGGCCTCTATACCTCCTTCAATACAGAAAAACAGCCAAGGAAATAAGGTCATTCTTCTTTTCTTTTCATGCCATAACATAAACTAATTGAGCATACACTAATTACCTGCGACCGGCTAGAATTTTCGCCATGTTTCCATTATTGTTAGTAACGAACACATCACTTTCGTCGGATACAATATAGTCGATGGCAGCGAGGCGGGATGAGAATGAAAGATATGGCTTCAGTTCTTCATTAGCAAACATTTCCTTGGTGTAAAAGTTTGGAAAGAGTTCTCTAAGAGGCCTCAGAGTTTCTTCTCCACCGTAGATATCTCCAGATGCAACGTAAATATAAGTGTCATTCGAAAAGCCAAGAGCCCGTAGCATCAACCCCACTTCATGAGGAGTAAGTGGGCATCTGCTTCTGCTTCGTTCACCTTCTGGGCCTAAATCCTATGATGTTAAATACAGTCAATTTGAGATCAGAAAATGCACTACACAATACACAGCATTTATCAGTCACTTAAATAATGGCAACATATGGAGGAGTTCAAGGATCGTTGGAAGAAGCATAAATTCTGTTAGAATCATCGTCACGAGATTTATCCGTAGAACGAGTAACTATCTCTTTTTTTTTCATTAGGGAAGTAATTGAAAAAAATAAAAAAAGAGAAAATTAACTAAAAAAAGAAACGACTTGATTTTTACTGATTTCTTCGTTACTTAATGTTAACACTTTTTAAATAGATTTTCTTGACCTAATCTTTGACCTAATTGAATATAAAAAGACCAAACAGACATTCTGACCTAATTGAATATAAAAAGACTAAATTGACCATCTAACTTAATTAAAATAACAATTAAGAAAATAATTAAAAAATAAAAAATAATAATAGATAACTAGACTCAACGAGAATAATGTTTTCTGACAAAGACATCCTAAAAACTTAGGTCCATAACAAATTCAAAAATATTTACATTGTATGATAAGAACATAAAGGAAAGCTATGTGCTATCTCACAGGCAATGTCGCCCACCGTTTTCGTATTTCGCCTAGTTCATTTCTCTCTTTTTCACCTCCTCCATAGTAACAGCCAGAGAATGCCAGCATATCAGGTTCAAATCTGTAATCAGAGAAATTCATATATTATATATGCAAGAAGTTTTGAAAATTTTAGTAAAAGTAGATTGTAGAAGTAAAAGTAGATTGCACTTAAATTTGAAATAATAGGGACTTGTAAACGAATAACATGCCCAGAATGGGCAGATAAAATAGTAGTAAAAGTAGATTGCACTTAAGTTTGAAATAATAGGGACTTGTTAACGGATAACATGCGTGCAGGTAAAATTTCAGCAGTCCTCATTCCTCAAGATAGCAACTTATTATAATAAAACAGAGCCCATCCAAAATGAAAAAAGTTCAAATAAAGATCCCCTTAGTCCTTCTCTAAGAAATTTATAACCTAATAAAAATGAAAAGGAACAAAAATCTATGTATGCTTCTACGAGTAGATGAGGTGGACAACACAACTTATTGGAATTCAAAAAGAAAACACAAGACACGATGCACAATTTCAAATGAATACTAAGACGATTACAAAGAGAAGTCACACAAATATTTCAAGTAGAAAAATCAATTTACATGAAAGTCGGACCATCATTACCCAATATGACTTCAGATTGACAGTACAAGAACAAACCTCAAGTGAAGAGCAATGTATCTCTGTGCCATCATCCTCATCTTTGTGACAATACTCTGACCAAGATCTTCTATTGGTCTTATAAATTTTAAAGCATGATAATTAACCCGACAACGCAACTTTTGGAGCTCTTCATCAAGCCTATTTGCAAGCCTGTAGTCAAACTTTGTTAATTGCACAACCTGAACAGAGAACGGCTTTAGTTCAGTGGAATATGTCAACCCATGTACTCAAATAAACAGTTGAACATAGACCAATAGCAGAAAGCAGAAAACACGAAGAAATTTATTTTTGATCAGTAGAAAATAAAAAATACAAAGAGCATATAATAGGTAGAAGTTCTTTTTTAAAGAATTCAAGAAGAGCATTGCATTGAAAAATTAGTCTTTTACTATTTTTGCCCAGTACCATCTTCGTTATCATAAAAATCATATGCTCCTAAGCGATATCAAAGAAACCAAAGTTTTATCTTACTCTTTAATGCTAAGTGCCATCTCTCATTCAACCTTCAATCCAATTATAACAACTATGGAACCAAATAACCGTAATATCAACTCCATATGGAGGAGGAGATTATGTCGGAAAAAAGAGTGAAGACTCCTTGTAACTTTCCATGGGAACTCTTTTAATATAATAATAAAGGAAGAGTGTCCTGCGGCCCCTTAGAGAGTAGTGCAGATGAACTCAACAGTAAAAGTATTTTCCACCCTTCACTAGCAGGGAAAACCAGGAATTTCTAAACCATTATTTTCTTTTATCACGTTGACCAACAATATAGATATTTCAAGTTTAAATGAAACAACCGAACCTTTATTTGACATAAAAAGATCAATGATAAGTTGGAATCTTACACGTCTTCTTAATAGTATTGGCAAAACTTGATCAAGATAATATTCAGGGTCTGATTTTCTGGGGATGCGCATGGTATATGGAGGTTTCTCCATGGAGCGCATCACTTTATCTGGAACTCTTTTTACAATTGTCACATCCTTTGCTAGTGACGAAATGAACCAATCAACATCAAAAATGTTGACAAAGTCACTGCATGCAAAGAAACAACTTTAGACATCATGATAACTTATGCTGGTTCATTGCAAAAAGATTTTATCTACCTATCATCCTTCCAGTATGAATTGTGATCCAACTCAGGCACAACAAGTGTCGCATTAAGAATTCGTGCAACAACTACAGCATCTGTTATCTGAATGAAAAGCCAGATACTAAAACTAAGGAACAAATTGTTTGAGAATATGAAATCATCGTTGTGGTTTCATTGTCCATCTGGTGAAATACACTCGGGGACCCATTCCGGGATACCAGTTTGAAGTAACAAGAAAAATTAAAAATCTACGACAAAATATTCACTATAATTTGTCATATCAATTTCTCCAGTCATGTGATCATGCCAGGCCATATTTGCAATCATTTTCTTTCTCAAACTCAAGTTTCTTTTGTTTGCTCTGAAAAAGAAAATCACTACTTACGCCAGTCCGTTGTTGGTTAAGCCCACCACTTGATGCAATGAGTAAATAGCCATTGGATGCTCGTTCAGGAATAGGGCCTGCATTTAAAGAGCAATAAAAAACTACAAACAATGAATCATCCAACATTTAAAGCTTGAAGTAATTGTCCAAAATATGAGAAAAATATTGATGCCAAAATGAACAATATTCAGGAAAGCTTAATCACAGGACATCAAACAAAGCCAAGGATAACCTTTTGACCTTAACCAACGTAAACCAATCATTTAGGAACAAGTAATTGCTGAGTGATTAGCAAAAATGAAGAAAATAAATCTACCAAGTTCAAGAATTGTGATCATGTTTAAAGCATCAAGCTAAGATAATCAGGGATTAAAAGAAAACTTACGAGTAAAACGAGAACCTCTTTGGCTACATCCGTAATAATATTTCGCACTCTCAGATTTCCAAATGTCAATCGGACGTCGACGAGCCAGATCCTTTACAATGTTAACGTCAAAAGCATGAATTCAGCGACTGATTTCGGAAACTAGAGATTTCAAGCAACGCCTTCTCATAACATGTATTGTAATGCAAACAATTAATAAATCAGCACAGGACAGAGTCTAAAACTACCAGCGGGGAGTAGATTCCTCGGTGGACGAAGCGATGCGAGTACCATTCGAGATCAGAAGCGACATGGCCGGTGAATAAAGAAATCAAACCTAAGACAAACAGCATCACACCGCACAGCATAGACCACGATATACGCTTCCTCTGAAACATTGCATCTGCTGATCTCCAAAACACATTCTTATTGCCATTTCCAATCTTACATCCGTACTTCAGGTGCTGTAACAACGCCAGGCTGGCCGATATCATGCCAAGCCTCAAAGACTTGGCCACGCCTAAGCCCATCCGGTTCCAAAATCCGGTCCCAATTCCACCGTACCATTACACACGTCCCATTTCCGGAGATTCTGGATTCTGAACCGGGAGGAGAAGGAATGGAGGTTGAGAAAACGCTCAAATGCAACAGCAAACCCTATACTCCATGCCTGGCATGGCTTCCGGAGGTTGAGAGGAAGAAGCAGCCTTTTTGTCTTTATTAAATTAAGTCTTCATAAATTGCACTGTAATATTACTAATTTCCGCTTTAATTACTTATTACAGACTCATAACCACAGACGAGAAACGGTAGGGTCCACCTGGATTCTTTAGAAAGGTGGGCCGTTAATTTTGATCACGAGATTGGTCATATTCTTGGGCTGGCCCACTCACCGGTGAAAGATTCAGGCTCTCTGAATCTGGAGTTTGAAGCTACCGATGATCTCACCAAATTCAGACTTTCGATGGATGAAGAGAGCGGAAGAAGACTGGCAGGCACGCTCTCAAGTCCCTGGATGAAAGGTAGCTCAGCTTCATTCGCCAAACGAGGTCAACAAATAAACCTACCTCTTCAATCTGAAACCATAAAATCGGGGAGTAACAAACCTGCGGATTTGGGAGAGAAAAATGGCGACCCAGATGAAGAAGAAGGGAGAATAAGCTGCTTCGAAGGGTGGAAGATTCGGCATTGACTTGCGATGGCGGTGGAGTGGATGTGGAAGGAGGCCATCGGAGATGGAGTTGTGATTGGGGGTTTGATCGGAGTTCAGATTGTCTATGCCGGAAACTCTGTGCTTTTGAGCTACCTTATGGCTTTGGGCCTCAACCCTCTCTCCATTGTCGTCTTCTCTTCCTTCGCCACTTTTCTTTTGGTCGCCCCCTTCGCTGTCTATTTCGAGAGGTTCTCTCTATCTCTCTCTCTCTCTCTCTCCATTAATGGATGTTCAGTGCTTTAACGATCGAAATGCAGGAGCAAATGGCCGCAGAGACTGAGTTTCAAATTGCTGGCTCAGCTGGTTGTGCTAGCATTAGGAGGGTAAATTTCATTTTCTCGAATTCATAATGAGCAGAAGAAACAGACCCAGATGACAGATTTGGATGATTTACTTGCTGCAGAATCATATTATTATTTGTTGTATTCTGATTTTTACTTGCAGGGTGACTTCATTCCAATCTCTAATGCTCAAGGGCATAAACCTTACTTCGCCGGCCATGGCTACTGCTATGACAAGTCTCTCTCCTGGACTCATCTTCATCATTGCTTGGGCATTTAGGTACCCTGAAAATCTCCATTCTAGACCTTGCCGAATAATCTCTTTTTAAGTCTGGTTTTTTCATTGAATTTCGGCAGATTAGAGAAAGTTAAGCTCGATTGCAATTACAGCAGGGCTAAAATTGCAGGGACAGTGTTGTGTGTAATGGGGGCTCTCACGATGAGCTTAGTTCAAAGCCAAGGCACTGCAACAGAACCAGAAGCTTCCCAGTTTTCTTCTCATCACTATGAAATGTTCGATAAGCAAAAGATCATTGGCTGCTTCTGTCTCTCTCTAGGAGTCTTGATTCTGTCTTTCACCGTTGTTTTGCAGGTAAATTCAATCTTCAAATCAAATCAAACATCTTACTAAACATCATTTTAATGGCTGCATTTGATATCGATAGGCATCGACTCTCAAACACTTTCCGGCTCCATTGTCCATGTGCTCGTGGACGTCGTTGATCGGTGCAATTGCGAGTTGTAGTCTTGAGCTTCTCGAAGATCGTAGGGTCGATATTGGTCAGACGAAGATGAGTATCGGAAACTTGATTGGCTCTTACCTGCTGGTACATTCCATATTCCGAGTTTCGCTTGATCGGGTTTTCGACTGAAGAATGAGATTGGATGGACAGGTCGGGATGGTGAATGGAGGGATCATGAGCTTCAACGGGTGGGCGATAAAGAAGAGAGGGCCGGTAATGCAGGCGATTTTTAATCCGATTGGAGCAATTGGCTCCATCATTCTATCAATGTTCACCATGGGAGATACCATTAGAATGGGAAGGTGAGTTAAACTATCGTATGAATGATCAAACTTTACAATCTCTCGAACCCGAGTTCGGGAACTGACCGGATTGTAATTTTAGCATCGCCGGGATGTTCGTGTTGTTCTCGGGATTATACTTGGTGCTTTGGGGAAAAGGGAAGGAACGTGTTTGGAATGGAGATAGGTTGGAGGGAGAGACAGATGAAGAGAAGCCTCTCCTAAGTTGAATGGTAAACTTGAATCTCATGCTAGCCTTCATGTATATAAAAGATAATATTTCAATAAGTTATAAATTAAATAAATCAAAGTTAAAAAGAATATTTTGCTTGCCTTGTGATGCTTAAACGTGCCCCCATGCATGGCTACGTGGATGTTGCATGGCAGCACCGACACCCTGATGATGGAGTGTTTGGGGTTGTGGTTTGGGGCTGTTCTTTCTTCTTTCGTCGTCATTTGTTCTTGATTAACGTAAGATAATATGATATTATTAAGAATATTCTTAATATATAATTTAATCTTTTAATTTAATCATGTTTAAACTTTTAGAGAGAGAGAGAGAGGATGAAAAAGCTTCGAGCTTTGTTAGTATGTGGCTCCGTTCTACTGGTACGCGCTAATGAAGAAGCGTGAAAACAAGCTCTGGTAAAAAGATTTCCATTTTCATCGTCGGCGGCAGAAACAGACGAAGACGAAGAAGGAGAAAACGCCTTGATTTATGAACTGAGAGAGAGAGAGAGAGAGAGAGTTGGAAGAAAAGGTTGAAACTTGCGTATCCATTGAAGACAGAGGAAGCCAAAGGGGAGTTTCTGAGTATCATCGATCTTAGAAGAAGAAGATTACAGCGGAGTTTGTGATGCATGAAATCATCGACTCTTGATACATGAAATCCACATACTAAGTTCGTGTTTTATGCTGCTAAAGAAGACGATCCGCCATTTTTGTCCTATTTTCAAAGATTTTCTTCTACCTTCGTATCATCCAAAGACCCATTTATGCTCACTAGTTGAAACCTTTTTCAATCCATGTTTTGGTTCTTTTGCCGTCGATTGCTGTAAACCCAGACAGACACCCTTTTGCTTTCTCTGCAAGATCAACAAAACCCAGAACTCAAATTTCCAAAAAAAAGGCTAAGAATGTTCATTTTGACGATGCTGGAGGACGAAGCAGGTGATCGGGAGTCTCAAAATAGCTCATCCATCCTCTGTTGCTTAAACATATTATGCAGATAACTTTTTCTTTCTGGCTTCATAGTTTACTGGTTTCGTTGGCCATTTTGCTTTTGATTTAGCTGTTCTCACTGTGTTTATCATGTTCGGTGAATTCAACAAAAGATATTTGAACAGAAAGGACTAATATACACGACCAAATCTGTCACAAACTTCAATCTTCTCCCTCTATCTCCATCTGTACCTTGAGATAGGGCGTGAAACTTGAAGGGATTGGATGAGCTGAACCAGAGAGAAGCGTAGAAAATCAACATTTTTTCGAATGGAATTCCAAACCCCCACATCAAACTACAACACTAAACTGTTAGATCAGATTTTGACTGATTTTTAAAAAATAAACGATCACTAGATTTAACGTGTGACTTATAAATTTTTATGCCTTGAATTTTTAGTTTCTATTTGTTCAAATTTAAGATCATTCCGAACATTGAAGAAGAAGTTATTATCGTTTGAATAACGAAATATCAAAAAAATTATTACAAAAACTTTTAAAAATAAATAGTCTTAGAATTACTATTTGATTTAATTTTATTTTTAATATTATTATAAATAAGAACTAAATAAAATAAAAATAATAATAATCTACAAATTATTTTTTGTTCTATGTTTTATACTCTCTTAATTTCTATGAGACCAGCTTAAGCATTAGCACGTAGCTAGACCCCCCTAGTATCACGTTAGCACTCTGAATGCTACCCTAAAACAACGAAGTTGGAGGAATGTGGAGAGCACATGCACCATGGAACAAGCAAAAGGAACCTCTTGTCTAGAATGGGCTGTCACCGGTTTGCCGAACAAAGCACCTCCGGCCGCGTCACAGATTAAATTAATACGAGTAACTAGTTCACGCCAGAGGGAGATCAGAAATCAAGAAACTACTACAGCTATTTGTTCGATGTTCATAAGAAAGCTGGGGTTTGCAGGTCTCCCGATGTCTCCAGATTTTATGAGCATATAATAAGTAAAAGGGGCTGAAAAGTAGTTTTCGAATGAACTATTCTGCTGGAAATGTATTATTTCTGTGCAAGAAGATGAGAATCTTCGCTTCTGATTCATAAACAGTCAGGTCTAGAAACAAGAGTGTCCCCAGGATGAGGATGAATGAATGTAATTAGCAAGCAATTACCCCATCCGCAATCGATGAATTGCCATAAGAACAGAGCTTGAATCTCGTAAATATCAACAAGAATCCAGACAAGAATTTGAAATGAAGAAACTACAGAACTCTGAGAAGGAAGAAGAAGAGGGAAAGGTTTCAGACCGAGAATCAAAGAACGAGGATGGAGAGAGTGCGCAGGCTCTCCTCGTCGGTCTCCACGGCCTGAACCCGGCTGACATGGGTGAGTCTCTGGCAAACCAGCCGGACAGCTCGGCCGAATCTGTTGCCGTTGTGGTGGCCCGCCACCGGCTCCGAATCGAACGCAATCTGACCCAGCTGGAAGAAAAACAGCCTCGTGGACTGAACCACGTCCAGGTATGCTCCACGGACGAATCGGAATCGGAAGGCCAGCTTGAGAAAGAATGGGCAGAGCAGGGTGGCCAGAATCGGGCTGCAGCCGCCATGGGAGGAGGAGAAGAGCTTCAGCTTGGCCAGAATCACCAAGTGGACGACCATGTCGGAATTGGGCAGAAGAAGGAGGAGGCTGGGGAATGGGATATCAATGGCGGAGAGAGAGAAATGTGGAGGGCGTTTCTTGTTCAGATTTTTTTGCAGTGGGAAGAAAGGAAGGAACTTTACCCTGTCAGCAGTGTCGACGATGTCGGGAAGAAATGGTTAAGCTCACTTTATAACCTCCTTAATTATTATTCTTCTTGATCGATTAACATCAAATCCCAATTGATTTTAACTTTGGTTAATTTCGATCCGGTTTATGCTAGATTATTCTCTCACCATTCTATTTCTTGTTCTAATTATTAAAAAATCACGACCCACTCGATCAGTTCTGATCTTTTAATTAAAAAACTGTGAAATTAGTACAACCAATTCAATTCTGATAAAATTCAATCTAAAATCATATAAAATTTGATATAAAAATTGATTTCAAATCCGGTTCAATCCATCGAAACTCAACCCAAATACAAATAAATTCGATTCTGATCTAATTCAGAGATGAAATTAGACCAGATTCATGCTTAAAACCAACAAAATGAACCTTAAATCTAACTATTTTCTAGAAATTTCAAACATTTTTTTCTAATTTTAATTAAAAAATAATGTTACTTAATTAGAAAATAAAGGTAGATTAAAGGAGAGACCTCAATTATTAAGGAATGCAACTTTTCCACGTCTCCTTACTCATTAATGAGAATGAGAATGCCAGGTGTTGTGACGTTATTTGTCAGAGTGGGGACAGCTACGTGCCAACCGAATCGGCACGCATTGTCAACGGCTCAGATCTCGTCAAGAAACCAGATGAACGGATCAGAATGCTTCGAAACCCAGCCGAGGATGATCGTAATCCGTTTTCGAGCCGGACGAGAAAGAGGAAGCTTCGAGGAAATTTCAGGGTCCCGTGTCTTCCCCCTTGAAAACACATAACGAACATGCCTCCAAAAACATTATTGTAAAACCAAACAAAGCCAAAATAACATGTCACATGAGCTCCATCTATCATACAAATGGTGTCTAGTAATAGGTACATTATACTATGTTACCCCACGCAGTTTCATGCCATGCCATGTTCATGTATGTTATAAGCATGCATGATGCTGGAAATTCAAGAAATCCCAAGCCAACCCAGTTCATATTTGGTATCTTTGAGCCTGCTAAAATAGCTCAAAATTTGATCTTTTACACTCATGACAAGAATACATATGATCTAAGGCTAAAATCAAAACGAGCAAGTGATTTACAGACAAAACGAGTGATTTGATCGCCTACCCGAAAGAGAGAAACCACGATCGAACGGTCAATTGGCCGCTAAATGGATCGAGAGATGCCTCCAACTCCACGGGGAAGAGTGGCCGGACTCACATTCGATGAATTCCGCGATCAGATTAGTACACATTTTTCGGCCTCGATGAATTCTGCAAAATTTCAAACTTGACCTGGATCAGTAGAGATGAGAATGGAGTTATCTGAATCCATCACCAAATCAATCCAGAGAGCAAATCCATGGCATAGTCCAGATTTTGCATATTTGATCTACCATGAAAGATTTAACTTTATACATCTCATAATTGGCATGTGTTTTTGCTGTCAGAAAAAAAACAGCAACTGTTGACGATATTAACTCTAGATTAGTTTTAATTCCGCATGTGTATGCAGTAAACCGTTGATTGGGTTCATTTAGTGACAGTAAGTCAAAGGAATACCTGGGCTTTTCCATCACATCCAAACATTGGTTTCGAGAATTCAAACTCCATGACTGAATCTCTCACTCATTTCCTGAAATGTTTTGTTTTTCAATCTTCAAGACCACTTTCTTGTTTAGCAAAAAAGGAATGAACAAGAATTCAAAAAGCTTACTTGATGCTCTCCACACTGCCAGATGTGAAAATGGAGAAAAGGAGCGTCTTGAGAGCCCGGCGATTCGCTCCCAACATTCGAACGATCAAAACCTTCAACTTTACTCAAGCAACGCAGGCTGTTCCAAAGGTCCTGCTCATAAAATAGAGGGTAATTTCAACTTTCAAGTACAAGAATTTGTTTTTAGGGAAGAGAACCAACTGGGAGAGACATGGCACACGCCCTCAATATTCCTTTCCTCGGTATCATTACAAAACAAAGGAAACTTACATGATGGTGTAGTTTGTGGGGGCTGCCACATATTGACAGTGAGTTTACATATTTCGATCCACCATTAAGATACCACATGATGGTGTAATCGTGCCTAACTTGTTATAAAGATAATTCACATGATTTCCACCAGAAACTTGTTATATAGAACTCCATTGGGCATCCCAAGGGTTTTCCCTGCATCAAGAGCCTTCCTCAAGGCCTGGATTTGCAAATAATGATAAGAAAATCAACTAAGCAAAAGGCCCTTTCAACAAAGTAAAGAGATGTTCGACAAATACTGACCGTGTGATTACGCATACCAATCACCGATCAAGATGGTGACATCGAAATCCACCATATCCACCAGAAGCTCTCTGCAAGTTAAGGAAAGTAGAAGAAACTCCCTATTTGATCCTTTACTTGATATTGGTACGTCCAATTCCACTTTGGAGGAATAAGACAGTTTCAAGAACTCCGTCTTGCCACCAACTACACCGTTGCTGAATGCTGGACCTGTAAACTGAAAGAAATCGGAATTCAGAAAAAAACTGAGTTTTTTGAGAGAGTAGCAAGCACAAAATTTAACTTTTGTTTCTTTTTTATTTTATACAGATATTATTTATAATACAAAGTGACATAAATTAAATTAAAAACAAAATTAAATACTCATAGTAATATTTTTTGATCTTTCGTTCAACAATAACTTCCTTGGAATGATCTGAAAATCAAACCAATGAAAACTAGAGATTCAGGGCATAGAAATCCATAATTCTCCATTTGATCTTCCAAAATTTAGTTGAAATCTATCCAACAAAACTAACAGATTTTATTATTATTAACTTAATTGAGTTTAAAACCTAACATAAAATTCGTTTTCAAAGGTATAATTATTTAAACGAATAACAAGAAGAACAACAAATCACAGGTTTCATCAGAGGCTTAGGAAGAAATAGAAACGATTAGTGAGACCATGTCGGCATTTGAACATAACCCAGTAGCTTAAGCTCAGCTTTCCAAGAATGCACGCAGCTAAAGAGTAGATCTGAAATTAGTAACAAAGAAGAAACTTGTAGAATCTGAGTTAAACCCATGAGCTTTTTAAGCAAATCAAGCAGACCCGGATCATAAAATGAGCTCAAAAAGGAGAAAAGCAGCTTAGAAAGAAGGATTTAAAAGAAAGATTTGAAGTAGACACCTGCTGAG
>QAOC01037177.1:0-36540 GCA_003255005.1 Begonia fuchsioides | reverse complement strand
AAAAAGTTGTTTAATTGTTCGAAAAGAGTACAAAAGAACGAACATACTCCATAGGGGTATCGTCCGTAAAAAAATTATCAGCTAACCTCTACAATTTATAGAATTCACGCATAACAGCTACATGCGGTCGACCTTCAGTTTTAAAACGGTCGACCTTACGTTACCGTTGCATATGAAAGTTATAGCCGTTACATTATAACGGTCGCCCCTCTTTATAAAAACGGTCGACCTTTTTACAACTATCGGTCGACTCTTTTTTCCACGCGGTCAACACTTTCACAACAATCATGCGTATTGCGGTCGACATTTAATTAGCGGTCGACACTTAAAAACATTCTGGAACGTATAGCGGTCGACACCTTATTTTGCGGTCGGCCATCTAAATTTACATATGCATTAAGTGTCGACCGCGTGTATACTAAGTGTCGACCGAACTATAAGTAGTCTGAGCCAACCGAGCCAGCTCGAACGAGCCAGCTCGAACGAGCTGCACTCTCGAACTCGGATCGAGCTTTTGCTCGAGCCGCTACAGTGCCGAGCAAACCGAGCGAGCTCGTTTGCCGGCACTAGTTTGAGCACTTGTCGTCGGCTTTGCTTCAAGTCTCCAGTCACCAGTGACCCACCATTCATGCTCAGATGCCGAGCGAAAAAGATGAGAGAGAAAGAGACAGCTAGTACCCTGTAAAAATACCCACGTCCCACGATAAGGTAGAAGAATACAATTGGACATTTATATACGAATCCGAACAAGGGTCTGCGGAAGATTAGTTGGAAAAGCACCACGTCCCGTTAGAAAGTTCGGATTTTGATTGATGAGTCTCTACGATTTGTTCCTTGGGCATCGACTCCTCATCTTTTTATTTCATTTCGTTGTGTACTTTCCCTGCAATCGCTGTTGATTATGATGCGGGTGAAGTTCTGTATTTATGTATTCTCGGGTAGTTGTTCATAACAGATTCAAGAACACAAGTTTTTGTTTCTGAGATCTATCATAAAAGAGAGAATTTGCAGAAATTTGGATATTTATCATCTTCATCATAGAGTACAGAAATTTGCGAATGCAGAGAATGTTGCAATCGCCATGGAAACAGAATCAATCAAAGTTAGCCAGGCTCACCTTGCACCGTTGGAGCGTGGATACCAGTTCTCCGTCCCTGAACCCAACGATGAATTGGGCTAATCCTTCCAGAAACAGAGCCGCCTGATAAACGCTCGTCGCTCCGATAATCTCCGTCAGAACGCTCCGCCGGAGTCGATTAGCGTCGACAAAGACGCTAACCATCTCCTCTGTTTCATCCGCCATTGCCTCCTCCACGATGACCTTCGCTGCCTCTTTCTTCCAGTCGTTTCCGCGGAGTCGACTTTCGGCCAGCTGCACGACGAACGCCTCCTGAGCAGCCCTCATCCTAGAAACAAGCGCTGGAACCATCAATCTCAGCCCGCGTTCGATTTGCTCGACGCGATTGATCAAGGTTCCCGAAGGATTCTCCCACGCCACTGCGATCTGCCAAGGCTTGCCCGACCCACAAAAATCCAGAGCCTGAGAGTCCCTCGCCGGTGCAGAATCAGGCGAATCATCTTCCGGGTGGTCGAGAAACGAGCGGAGGAGGTTGGTGAAGAGGTATGGGTGGAGATCGCCAAGCCAGAGAAAAGGCTTCTCGAGGGAGTTGCGCCAGTCGGGGTAGAGAAGCTGAGCGACGTCGGAGGAGGCGGCGGCGTCGAGGGCGTGGTAGTAGGAGAGGAAGTGGTGGAGGAGAGAGTCGACGTGGGCGGAGAGGAGGGCGAAGGAGGAGTGGAAAATGGATCTCCGGAGCAGAGGGAGGAGGTTGTTCTTGAGAGTGCTGAACCAGTCGGCGTAGTAGTCCTTGAACGCCGTCGACGTCTTCTTCCGAGCGAAGAGGGCTGTGCCATGGCGATGGTAAGAGGCAGAAACAAGAACTTGCAGAGAGAGAGAGGGAGAGAGAGAGAGAGAGAGAGAGAGAGAGAGAGAGAGAGAGGGACCTTTGGCCTTGTGCATCTTGGAAGGTTCTTGGCGTTCTTGCTTGGCAATGGCTGCGCAGAGGGGCGATGGCTCTTGAACGTACGAGTCTTGAATTGCATGTATTAAGACACCAATCTAAACCCGGTCTAATCCACACATAGGGATGAACCTGCTGAATTTGGGTCGGGAACCAACCACGAATCGGATTCTACAGTTCGGTTAATCGTATATGGATCACAGTATTTAGATTTTGGGCCTAGCATACTTCAACTAAAGTCCTCGACACTAGGGCTCGGCAACCCGAACCGGACCTTAAGGTCTGGCCTAAAACTGTAAGATCCGGGCTGGATACGAGTAGGGTAACGTATAAAATATAGATTTTTGGGTTCGGGTAAACGGGTAGGGAGTTCGGGTACCAGATATTGTAAAAATACATGATACTAGTGTTTAATACACGTAGCCCAGCCCAGCCCAGCCCAGCCCAACTCAGCCCAACCCAGCTCAGCCCTCCAAGAATCAATTTTACGATTTTTTCAATGATATTCCGTTTTTTTCATCAAAACCCAAAAATACCTGGATCCTACCCGGAATACCCGGATCCACGTAAGCAACATTTCATAAAGATTTAAATTTTGGGTAGACCCAAAAATACCCGGATCCTACCCAGAATACCCGGATCCAGGTATTTTTCCATTTTTTCGAGTAGGTCTGGGTTTCGGGTACTGCTTCATACCCGATACCCGAACGGACCAGGTATTTTTTTTTAAATACCCGGCCCGTTAACCGTTTGTCCACCCCTACTCAACACCTAGCTAAGGGTGTACACATATCGATCTGGAATAATTTTATCCTGAAATAGAATTGAAATTGAAATTCACGGTTTTAGATTTTTGAAACCGACACTGGAACCAACCGTTCTAAATTCATTTCAGTTTTATTTTATATTTAAAAGAATATATAATAATAAAATATATATTTTTATTATACTTGAGTCAAATTTTAAGTAATTAAATAGATTTATAACCAATTTTATTATTTATATCAGATTTTATTAGAATTTGTGTCGAGTTTTACTTGATTTTATTACTTTTTGACTCACGGTCATGTTTCCAATTTCATGGTTTTTTATTCCTAAAATCGGCACTAGCCCATAAATTACAGTTTTTTAAAATAAGAACCAAGATCAAATTAAAACTCAAATTCCAATACAGTTGACCATTCCAGCTCGGTTTCGCCCTCCCCTATACCCAGGTGCTAACCTAACAATGGGATCAAAGACCTCTATCTTTCTAGCTCGTGACTCAAAAGGGCATTGCACCTTGAAATCTTTAGAGCATACCACAAATGGAGAGAAATGAGAATTTGAAAAATCGAGTTTCTAGAGATGAGAAAGAATAAAAGGTAAAAGATGAATAAATTGTGTACTCTTGCATTCTTTTCATTTTATTCAGTCACTATTTATAATACAAAGTAACATAAATAACATTAAAAATAAAATTAAATCAAATACATAATTCTTATACTATTTATTTCTAAAAATTCTCATAATAATATTTTTGATCTTTCATTATTAAAACTGACTATAACTTCTTCTATAGTACTCGGAATGACATGAAAATTAAACCAATAGAAACTAGACATATAGAGCATCGGAATTCATAGATCACGTGTTAAATACGGTGAATGAACGGTTGAAGAAAAGAATTTAGATCGTGAAGTTGGGAAGAAAAGCAAAAGAAAACAACAGGCTCTCTTCTTTTCACGTCGTGCCAAACTTTTTTCAAAGATGGTGCGATTTCGCAGCAAAAGAGACCAAGTCTTTAAATGATCTTTTGCAGAGAGTTTTCAGCCCTTCTTCTGGCTTTCGCTGCGGACCAAAGCGAAACAAAGTTGCTTCTGAATCATTAGTGCTCCCACCCTTTTGTTAATGCTCAATGCACTGCTTTTGTTTTCTCTTCGTAGGGCATGTCATCCAAGGTCTCATGGCTAGATCTTCATCAGAGTTCAAGCAAACCCGCAGACCCTAGTCAATCTCAGCAATTGCCATACTCCATGGATGAGATCAGAAGGTAAAGGACGAAAGAGAAGATGGGAAGTTGAGGGTAGATTACTAAAATAGAAATTCAGAGCCACAAATAGAAAGAGCATTAAAGAAGTAATCCTAAATAAGTCTGCGAACTACGTGAATTATAGGACAAGTTGATTACATTCGTTAAAGCATTCATAAAACTTCTAAAACCAAGCTCTTTGATTTAGGGTTCCAGCTCTTCCTCAGAAGTGAGACATGCCCACATTCGCCGCAGCGAAAAACCCGTCTTTCATCAAAAGATCGTGTCCTTCCTGCCCCAAAAAACGTAGCCAATTAAGGTCTATAGTTACTGTTTTTTAAGACAATAAGATGAGAAAGGAGTAATGTGAAGATTATTGATGAAACATATGAGGAGGAACCTGTTGGCGCAAGGTTGTCTTCTTCATTGTCTGGTCGGGCATGAGACCAAAGTGAATGTGGGGAAAGTGGGCCCACTAGCACCAAGAAACAGAAGGAATTCATGAACATAATTGAAAAACAAATTTATTGATCTGTTCTAAAATTATATTTTCTTACATTTTTAGCAGCTGCGCTGAACGCTTCTCTGTGGGATATATCAGGATTCACCGACTTGATGCGTTGAATCTCCTCCCTGCATGCACATGAATTCTGATCTTGAGAGAGAGAGAGAGAGATGGACAGACGTCTTTGAAATAATGACTCACTTGATGAAGCGATTATACGCAGAAGGAACTCTTTGTCTTTTCTCAGGAGCTGAGTAAACGATCCAAACAGCGAAGAAAGAAACACATTCAGAATGAGCAAGATATGAAATGCTTAAATTACTCACCTTCAATGGAGGAAGTTTCTGGTCATTACTAATCTCTTGCAAGTGACAGATTAAAAACAACTCATAAAGATTTGCCAAATAACTCTAAAGATTTGTTTATTTTTTCCTATTTTGGCGTAAACTCTGTAACTGAGAAGCCTTCCTACACAGGCTGTTATAGCTGCTCTTAACTTATCTTTCTTAAACAAGATTAAGCAAGGAATAGAGGAAGAGGGAGGAATGTGATAAATCTCACGTCTGTTTATAGCTGGAGGTCTTGGAAGCTCGTTCATGACCCCTCGAGAGGGCATAACAAAATCATCTGCAATGCTCTGGTCGATCAGAAAGTTTGGAGTTACGTTAGGAACCTCTTCCTGAAACAAAGAAGACTGTTTTATCGGACAAGTGATATAACTAGGGAGTTTTTCACGTCGATCTGAATCAAATCCATATGAAAGTTGAATCCATGGTTAAAGAAGTTGATGAGCAGCTGGAAAGGCGTACCAGAAAGTTATGGGAGGGGGAAAAGAGAGGGTGGCTCAGCTGGTGAAACTGGTTGTTGGATGGAAGAAAGAGACCTGGCAGGAGGTTGGTGCAATGCCCGCATCTCACTGTCACAGTCTTGAACAAACTGGTGCAAGGAACGCTCACCTGCCTCGAAATCAACACACAAAGTCATATCGAGTTTCAAACTATAAGTCACTGGTACAAGTATAAATCTAAGGAAAAATACAATAAATTGTATGAATCAAAAGGAGGAAATATGATGACCAAAAGGAGGAAGATTTTCAAGATTAAACACACGAAAACTAAAACCCTAGAGCCCGAACGGGAGAGTTGCAGAAGAGTTGTTGAGGAAAGGAGGTAAACAGAAAAGAGAGGAGTCATGAAAATACCGCTAAGAGAGTTTCACATATCTTGCAATGGACGTAGCAGAGTTGCTCCGAGGGAAGAAGGTGGTCCAGCTGAGTCAAGGTAGAAGTTGAAGAAGAAGACATTTTTATTATATGTTTCTTCTTTTGCGAATTTGATTGATGATTGGTCGATTTGGTTGACTGATTGATGGGATTGACAGCTTAACCAACAACAACTTCGATCTGCTTTTCTCTTTGATTGTGAGTCGTGAAAGAAAGGCGCCAAGAAATGAGAGAGAGAGAGAGAGAGAAAGAGAGAAGGTAGAGAGAGAGAAATGAAAAGTTCAGAGTGAGGTATTTGATCTGGCTGTTATAAGATAGCATGAGAGGCAGAAGCCAACTCTCTCCCCCACCCCATTTCCTCCTCTAGAGATCAATCACGTACTCTTTTATGATCTTTGTGGAGACTTTTCTTTTTGTTTTCTTTTGTTCTTGAGCTGATCATTGCTATGACCCGTGTTTAAATGAAACTTTTCTCCATTTTTGTCCCTTTTGTTTCAAAAATAACCTATGGATACATGGAACCATTTTCTCATCATATTCAAATGATGAGCCATGCCATCAGCGTAGAATGGCATGCATGCATATGGCTATGAATTATGATGGCACTGGTTTTCCAAATTATGAGATAATAACAAGTAAATGGGTGCTGTTTCCAATGCCCTAGAGAGAGAGAGGCGGCAGATGTGGGGGGGAGGAGCGAGAAAGGGACGTGTGCATGGGGGTGAAATCGCTTTCATCACACTCACCTGTTGTTTTCAGAAGTTAAGAGGGTGTTGTTTCAATGCTGCTCTGTGAAAAGCTTCCTCAATTTCCGATCCTCCAAGAACTTCCATGGCCGACCCTAATACCTCTCAGACAATAAGCCAAGCCCTGCCCAACTCTCGGCCAAACTCTCCATCTAACTTTCGTCTCCTTTCTTCTCTCTTTCAGCTCATCATACCCTAATCATACCCACATCATTTGTGATTCTACTTTGCTTTGTTATTCATAGCTTTCATCTTCAAGTTCTCTCTTAGGTTATTTCAGGAAAACGAAGCATGCCATTTCATATGGTTGGATTTGTCGAGGAGAGAACTTGTTTTAGGGCTTATGTTTACCCATGCACACTTGGTGTGTGATTAGCTCTCGGTTTTTCTTTTATAATTAGCGAAAAACCAATGAAAACAAAAAAATAAAAAACGTTACTTAAAACGATTTTTAGTGAAAAACCCGAAAGAAAGAGAGATCTGTTTTGTCATATTGCAGAAGACGGAATATTGTTCCAAAGAGAAAATTCAATTGGCTGCAATGATTTGACCACTCCATCTCCCTCCTCTTACACACAGCAGAAACGCATTCAAGTCAGTAGAAACAGGCCTTTTTCTTCTCACCACTTTGGTTCTCTCCTAAGAAATTTCCATCTGGTTCTGGTTTACTCGAGCTAATTTGGCTATAATCTCCTTCTTCCTTCCCCTCCTTTTCTCTTCCAGCTTTTTATCTCCCGGTTTCAGTGAAAATTAGGGTTCTTACTGCGTCTTCTGTTCATTTATTTTGACTAATTAAGTCTTCTTGCATTTCAAAAACCATGAACCGTCAACATCATCCATCCACACACACACACTGAAAGTCCACTCTCTTCCCCAAAAAAAGAGCATTTGGAAACGTGAATGCTACTGTTTAAACTCGTATGCAGTTTACTAAATGTGCTAGTAATCGTCAAAAGAGAATTCTTTGCTGGCCTTTTTCACAGCACGTATCAGTGCCATCTGCAAAATTAAAAACAAAGGCCATTCAATTTCTCAAGCATGCATGCATGGATGTCCATACATGAATAGACATACAGTAAGCCTGCCGTAAGATCTGCCAGCCTATTATTCTATCTAATGTGATAACAGGCATAGTAATTGCAGATGCAAAGGAAGTAAAACGCAAATTGAAATCGTTTACTAAGAACATGTCATTAATGGGTATTACTGGGGTTGGTGTATACTGCTCGAGAAGCATTTTCGTTCTCTTTTTATAAAAAAAATTATATTTCCCATAAATGTTATTATCATTGAAGAAAAATCAATATTTCCCGCATTCTAGCCAATATTCTTCAAACCTAAAAGGCATATTCTCGTTCAAAAACAGTAATGGAGGATGCCTGAAAGTCGAGTTTCAAAACAAGTGTTGAAGTATAACCCATAGTTCCCTGCCAAGTTAGAAATAGGAAAAATGAATTGTAATGGCTCGACACTGCCGATATTTTGTAATCCAAACATGGTGTTTAATTGCATGATGGCTTCCATCCCAAACAAACATTAAAAACTTACATAAACTAATAACTCTTCAATATGAATAACAATCTGTTTAAAACTTGTCATAATTCTGCTCGTTTTTTTAATCAGTCAGCATTATTCATTTATATTAGAAGCTTGTTGAAATATGAAGAATTTCACATCTTCATCGGGGTAATTGATTAAAATCATAGAAACATCATTGTTCTGTGATATCCACCACATCAAAGGTAATTGATTGATTCAAGTCAGTAGAAGATGTGTTTGCGTGAAATAGAATGATGGAAACCTTGATTGTGGTGCATCCCGTGGTGCGAACTCTTAATATATTGCTTTATGCCTATTAAACATAGGGTAATTGAAATTACCACAAAATGTTACTTAAATTCAACAAAATGAGATGGCAGAAAAGTCCATGGATCCAATATCCATGCATTGAATGAGATGGCATGATGCATGCATAGAGATGTACGAAAGGATGAAAAGATTATCACTGGAAAAAGCCTGCTACGAGCTATTTGTTGCTGTTGGATGAGGATATGGAGATCTTTGAGTCCATCCCTCCGATGGAAGAGCTCTTGCTGTGGTGGGGGTTGGGCGTTTGATTGCACCCAGTGAAGCTTTATTTGTATTAGCTTTAAATATTTTGTTTTCTTTTAGGGTTTAGACTGTGAAATTGACCACTGATTTGGCATTGTCGCCTCCTCTTTTTTATCCCAATTCGTACATCTTTAAAGAGGAGGCCGGTGCTGATCTTTAGCTTTAGGCTTTCTCGTATATTTCCCACCCCACTTACGTTGCATCTACTGGTCCAATCTCTCTCTCTCTCTCTCTCTCTTTCTCTACATATATATATATATATATATAGCCACATGCAAATACGACGTTTTCTTTTGTAATGAACAACCAACAAGCCTAGGGGTTTTCATCTCCCGGATATGATTGACGAGGGATACTAAAAAACACAGGACCAATACCCGACGCTTGGCTGTTTGGATTGCCTTAGATAAGCTAGACTAGAAGCTTATTTATTACAGGATAACTTAATGTCATCTGCCAACATAAGAGTGGAAAATGTAAAGTTAGTGGCCATAGAAAGAGATGGGCAGATTCAGGACAGCCTTCATAATATGGCAGTACTTTTTATGGCCTCTGCTTTGTCTAAGTAGTGGAGGGTCCGGGGGTAGGCAGAAAAGAGAGTGAAGACTAAGTAGAGGGTGGAGAATTGTCGTCTGTGAGTTGTTCTTGGTTTTGGTGAAATTTTGTACAGAGAAAAGCGACGGCGTTTCGCTCAAAGTTTGTATAGAATACAGGTCCAACTATGGAATCAATACCTAGCCCTACCTCGGCTCAAATTAAGCCAAAACCCTGAAAGAAAAAATTCTTTGCAACGAGAGGATTTTCTTTGTATTTACTGATGTANAAGAGTGGAAAATGTAAAGTTAGTGGCCATAGAAAGAGATGGGCAGATTCAGGACAGCCTTCATAATATGGCAGTACTTTTTATGGCCTCTGCTTTGTCTAAGTAGTGGAGGGTCCGGGGGTAGGCAGAAAAGAGAGTGAAGACTAAGTAGAGGGTGGAGAATTGTCGTCTGTGAGTTGTTCTTGGTTTTGGTGAAATTTTGTACAGAGAAAAGCGACGGCGTTTCGCTCAAAGTTTGTATAGAATACAGGTCCAACTATGGAATCAATACCTAGCCCTAACTCGGCTCAAATTAAGCCAAAACCCTACCAAAAATGAGTCAAACCCTAACCCTAATTCAACTAGTTGGGGACCCAAATCAACACAATAGACCTCATCTTGTATCCAAAAGATAAAATCTCTCGTCCCCAAGACTCTCACTCCCCGGCCCGACAGTTTGTGAGAGAATTAAATCACGGTGACTCAGCGGCCCAGAGATATGAGGTATTCACCTGATATCCCAAAGAGCTACCCTAACATTGAATGTAACAACTACCACACTAGGACAACGCAGACGTCGAACATAGGCTCTTGTACCCAATCTACTATTTCTGAGCCAACTAAACTATGCCCGTGCGGCACAATAGACCTCATCCTTAATATTGAACAGATGAGTTTTGGCATTCACATAAATTATAGAGAGTAGTTACAAAAAAAAACTAAAATGTTGAATATGGGCCCCCCACAATACCTATCTAGTAACAAAAGAACCCATTGATCATGCGACAAAAGAACTAGGTTTGCTAAGTCATCGTGCTGTTCTAACTCCATGAATTTCTCAATGATTTTTTTTCAATTACAAGACACTTAATCACGAGATAGGTCAACCCAAAAACCATGCGATGATAGATCGTGAATTCTGGACTAAGAACTAGCTCACATGATTTTGTACAAACAAATTAAAGTTATTTTAAATCCTTATTTTAGGAAAAAAGTGACATTTTTCACAACCATGTGTCGGGGAAGCACACGTGCAATAATCCTATCCAACATCCACAAACAAATTTGTAAAAATATCTAATTATCTTGGTTGGAAACTCCTCTATCCTCGTCTCCTGTCCTTTCGTCTCCAACTCCCTCCCTCTCTCTCTCCCGTCGGACTCCATTTCCGAGCGATGGTCCTTAGCTCAGTTGCATCGCTGTCGATGGCCTCTCCCCACCTTTCCCCTCCAAGCAACCGCTCTCCAAGACCTTTTCCATGGTTTCCCAGATGAAGCCTGCAATGGAGAATAACAACGGTTAGTGCCCTTTTGCTTTTGGATTTTCTCTTGTTCTCTCCTACCTCTCAGCTTACTTTCTTTGCCTTGAGAAGGAAGATTGTTCGGACGGGAAATTTGTGAGTGCCGTCGGAGCGCCGAGGAAATGGGACAACCTTGCTTCCGCTGCTCTCGCCGCTGTTGCAGTTGTTGGCCTTGGCGCAAGCATGCCGGCCATGGCTGATCTCAACAAGTTTGAGGCTGAAATGCGCGGTGAATTTGGGATCGGCTCGGCTGCTCAATTCGGCTCCGCAGACCTGAGGTTTTGAATCTGTTCTCTCTCAGATTTCAGTCCCCAGTTGGTTGAATTGTCCGAATTTGAGATTTGAACTTTTCTCTTCTTTTCTTTTCAGGAAAGCTGTGCATGTGAATGAGAATTTCAGGTTTCTTTTTTCTTCCCTTATCGCGTTCCTTTGATCGAGAATAAAATTTGGAATTAGAAATCTAGTGATGCGAACTTGACATCAAATGAAAAACTCTTCCTTTCCTAACCCAGAAGCATATCTGGGTTCTAATTACGTGGTTCGTTCCTTCAGTGTTTCGTGTTTGGTTGATGGACATTTACAGTTGATTGAACAACTGAATTACTGGTTTTTCTCATGGTCATTCCGCATTTGTTAATTAGAAAACATTACGATAGCCAGGTTCAGATCTAGTGTGTCATCTTGTGGTCTTGGTTTTGTAAAAATCCAAACTTGATCTTCGTTGTCCTGTGAGTTCGACTGTAAATGACCGGAAAGTGATCGTTCAGTAATTGGCAGAGAAGATGGTTAATAGTCGATTCCAATTACTAATGCAGGAGGGCCAACTTTACATCAGCTGATATGAGAGAATCTGACTTCAGCGGTTCAACGTTTAATGGTGCATATCTTGAGAAAGCTGTTGCCTACAAGGCTAATTTTTCTGGTAAGCTTTGTTTTCATAATGGTGATAAAGGGTTATTTTTCAGATTCATGTAATTAGCTATTAATGATTATTCCAAATCAGTATTGTCCAGTGTTCTGATCCACCATTGCCGACACTATTTCGATTTGTAAGTTGTTCATTGCTTTTGTCAGGTGCTGATTTGAGCGATACTCTCATGGATCGCATGGTAAACCAGCAAACTCAGCACAAAGCGTCCAAGTCTTTTTTATTTCTGAGCATACTCAGGACGTTCAAAGAGTGATTTTTAACCTTAAATAATCTAGGTTTTGAATGAAGATAATCTCACGAATGCGGTGCTGGTTAGATCAGTTCTCACCCGAAGCGACCTTGGAGGTGCGCTCATTGACGGTGCTGATTTCAGCGATGCCGTCTTGGACCTTCCCCAGAAGCAGGTAGATTCTATTCTTGTGAGATTTGAAAGAAATATGAGTTTAGAAAACTGAGTTTCTTGACAGGAGAAAGAGAATAACTTGTGGACTCTTGTCTTTATTCAGCCACTATTTATAATAAAAAGTTGTATAAATAACATTAAAAATGAATTAAATCAAATAGTAATTCTTAGCTTTTTTATTTTTAAAAACTCCTATAATAATATTTTTGACATTTCATTACTAAAACGATCATAACTTATTGCACAACACTCGAAATGACCTGAAACTTGAACCGATAGAAATTAGACATTCGGGACATAAAAATTCATAAGTGTTACGTTAAATTTGGTAACCGTTTGTCCTTTCAAAAGTCAGTTGAATTCTACCATAAAAAATTGACAAGTTTTTAATATCATTATTTATTGAGTTTAATAGTCAACAAGATCTATGTATACTATATGATCTCTTTGTATTAAAAGTGGGCAATCTTTATCTGCTAGTGTTCCTTGCAGGCTCTTTGCAAGTATGCAAGTGGGACGAATCCGACAATGGGTGTAAGTACTCGAACAAGTTTAGGGTGTGGAAATAGTCGAAGAAATGCGTATGGGACCCCCTCGTCTCCCCTTCTGAGTGCTCCACCCCCAAAGCTTCTCGACCGAGATGGATTTTGCGACGAAGCTACCGGTCTTTGTGACGCTAAGTAAACCTCATCCTTTCAAAATCGTGTTTGGTGACCATGATAAAGTAAGTGATGCTTTGAGATTATTGCGATTTTCAGTGAAAATAAAGGTTAACTATTTATATTTTATCGGATGAACAAGGTGAATATGAAATTGTAGCTGTTTCACGATTTAAGAGGTTCTTGTGCTTTTTGACTTCTTTTTGACAAGCATTCGCATTGCTTAAAAGGGATTTTCAGACTCAAATAAGAACATCGATCATCACCAGACACTTGGGAGACAAGTGTACACGAGGGTTTTCTTGTCTGATCCTGGTTTTATATAAATACCCAAAGGCTCTACCTTTCTTCAGGTTTTGTGTTTTGGTACATAACAACGGACTCGTTTCTACTGCAAAAACTGGTAAAGTCCTTGGGCTTCGAAGAACACATTTTCTCTGTCTTGCTCTTACCTCAGAAGGAAGGATTATTACATGTGATTGTACCCTCATTAACTTTTAATGAACCTACTAAATAAGATTTGAGCTTCTTCACATAGCCGTTTTCGTCGCTCTCGTCTGCTTCCCCCTTTTTTAATAACATGTTTTGATTCATAAACTCTTTAAGGCTTCACGTAATCGGAAACTCGTTTTGTTAGTGGAAAACTACTCGAAGTCCAGCACTTGCCGCAAAATACAGTACAAACGAATCTTGTTTTAATCGTCATTGATTTTCACATAAATTTAGCAGGAACAAAGGTCTTAATGACGATCTCCTTAGCCACTAATGACGTAATTAGCCGACTAAAAGGTCAGAGTGGGCATGATCCAAAGAAGGAATTTTCTTGATCTATACGTTCAAATCGGTGGATATTCTGTCGCTTTCAAAGTTTGGAGTTGTGATTACCATGATTTACTCTTTTAATTACTTGGAGTTGTTAGTGGAGATGATGGATGCCGACGTCATAAATTCTTACTATTGAATCAATCAACTGAACACATTTTTAACCTAATATTAAATAAAATATAAATTATAAGAATATTTCAATCCAATATCCNGAAGCAAAGTTAGAACAAATCTTGAATTAGCTTCATCGCGATTGAATCGTGTTGAATGGAAGCCGACTCGATATAAGATATTGATTGAATTGTTGGACAAGATTAAGCAAAGTTGTTGCCAAATGTAATGTTTCCAACCATGTGTTCATTATCCTACTCTTTCAAGTTATGGGAAGCTTGTAATTGAAAAACAATGCAATCCGCTGGATGAAGATGAATCAAATCATGATTAAAGGCCAGGATTTGTGCGTCCTTCTTACCCTTTTTTTTAGGGTTTAGATGCGGGTCATAACATAGACCACGTTTATTTGATTGTACCAAAGTGATGTTCTGTTCTCTAACTCCATTTATTCAATCTTTATTCCTTTGTTTTTCATATTAGCATTCTTAAATTACAAGCACTGAACTTTGAATTTTCGTGGAAAACAATTATGAACAAATTCGATAAATTCCGAGTTTGGTAACATATCTTCAATAGAAAATTGACGAATCGCTTGATTTATATACATAATAGTGTCATCATGTATTCTCGACTAAATATATAAAACGATCAACATTAAATTGCCGTCTTTCTAGATATTGTAATTGAATTCGAGAGCCGACAATCTCAACGATTAATCTTCGCCACTTGAGAAATAATTCGTATTATGGTCACCCGGATAATAAAAACTTGTCTAGTCCGATGCTTTTGTCGGGACAAATGTGGGTTTTAGCGATCTAAACTAGGGTGATCCATTCTCATATTTTGACCATAGTATTTACTACAAAGTTAGGGTTTGATCTTCGAATCAATGGCTAATATTAAGAATTGGAAGCAAGGCATCGACGTGGTGGCAACCCCCAATAACTTACCGACTGGAAAAGGACACGTAAACGTGATGGTGACGAAATGGGTGATTGGTGCGGTGGAGTACGATGAGTGCAATCTTTGCACCGAGGTCTTCGAGTAAATAATTGCTAAGATTGTTTTATTCATTTATTATTATTTCACATCTCATTCATTAATATAGTTTTGAGTTAAATTTTCAATAAATATGATGGAAGAAATCATTTATATGCATACATATATGTACTTAAACTACACATATTGATATGAGATGTGAAGTTTTAGGCAAGAAAATTGAATCATTTGCAATAATAGATACTAATAAAAGAATAGGTCTTTAGAAATTAAAAGAAAGATGGTCTGCAATGAAGGACATGTTCTTGGCTACCTCGTCATCTACCCACCGGAACTCCCTCGTTTTAGCTCCACTGTCGTTTTCCTTTCTCAATGGTAGGTCCTAGACTCTCTCTCTCTCTCTCTCTCTCGAATTCTATAAATGATTGGTTGGACGAAGGTGAAGAATAAGGCCATTAAAGGAGGTGGGTAGGGCAAAAACTAGCTTTGTAAAACACCAAAAGAGTTTGGTAAAAAAGCTGAGAACTCATTCTTATGGGGAGGCAGCCTTGCTGTGATAAGCTTGGGGTGAAGAAAGGACCGTGGACGGCTGAGGAAGACAAAAAACTAATCAACTTTATTCTCACTAACGGCCAATGCTGCTGGAGAGCCGTCCCCAAGCTCGCCGGACTCCGGCGATGTGGCAAAAGCTGCCGTCTCCGGTGGACTAACTATCTCCGACCTGATCTCAAAAGAGGCCTGCTTACAGACGCTGAAGAACAGCTGGTTATCGATCTTCATGCCCGTCTAGGAAATAGGTTACCATCTTTTTCATTATTGCTTTTGCTTCCATTTCTGCCTTAGCTCGTAATCTAGCTGTTATTATTATCGTATTTCAGTAAACAATGGTAATATTATTTTTATTTTTGATGCCTAGATGGTCGAAAATCGCTGCCAGACTACCAGGAAGAACAGATAACGAAATAAAGAATCACTGGAATACTCATATAAAGAAAAAGCTCATAAAAATGGGGATTGATCCCGTAACACATGAACCGCTCCAAAAAGAAGCCGGACCGGTGCAAGAAATTCAAACCAGGCACCACACTCCCCGTCAACCGGAGGAGGAAAACCCTTGCATGTCGGCGGAAGACAACTTGAGCTCCACCACAGAAAATTCTTCGACAGTCGATGATTCAGTTCTTCTGTTAGACAACCTCTGCAACTACGAATCAATGTCATTGAACAATCTATGGGCTGAAGAGGAAGCTCCCCAAGCTGACGAGCTGTGGAAATATGTAGCAAACGGAGAAAATATGAATGGCTTTGGCTTTTCATCCATCTGGGAAGACAATTGTTCGTGGCTGCTCGAGTGTCAGGATTTCGGCATCCATGATTTCGATTTTGATTCTGTCAGAGACGTGGAATCAAACTCGCTCGAATATGGAAAGAAGCATTAGACTAATCCACCATTCCAAAGAGTTCAAAGATAAAGGAGCATCTACGCAAAAGAATTCAGAAAAATGCTGCAAAAACTAGGCTTCCTTAATCATTAGGGTTCTTACCACCATGGCTTATTGATTACGTGAAGATTGTTGGGGTCTTTTTTTATGGAGATTTCTCACCAACCAAACAACAACAGTCTACCAAGCCATGCCATTAAAGGTGAGCGTGGCATTCGTCTCTTACATTTTTTAATATATATAAATATAGTATATATATGTATAAGATAGATAGGCATGAAGCAAAGTCTATGGTTGTTCAGTACTTGGCCGTGTTATTATACGTCGACCCTTTTCCTTTCTGCTGTAACTTATATGTACATATGCTGAAAATACATGTAAATGGGAAGAAAAAAGTGAAGCTTAATTGTGTTTTGTTAGGTGCAAAATCTTCATTTCGAGCCTAGTTTCGTCTGATGTCCAAGCGGCCTACAGTCTGTATTTTCTTGTACAAAAAGAAACAACTATTTCATTCTTGCTTTAAGAATTTAGCTTGGCTAAGATCTTGGATTCGAATCCCACCAAGCTGATCATAGTTGCTATGATTAGGCATGAAAAATCTTTGATTGGACGCAGAACAGAACGATGGTCCCTCGGCTCCTAGTGTTCAACAACACTAGGAAAGCCCGCTAGTCAACCTCGAGGAAATGTGGTTGAGTTTGAGTAGGTTGTCGGCAAATAACTTGATTGCAGTCCAGCCATGGCTGATGTCCCATTTAGACTTTTTCAAAAGCTTTTGATTACAGTTCCACTATCTCTAACTTCAGCAGTGCAATCCCCTGTGCGGACTAATTCTTTGAATACTATATTATTAGTAAAAGAAATCAAAATTCAAAAAATAGAATTTCTAGAAAGAAGAAATCTAGTCTAAGAACTGACAAGTTTTTATTACTATTTATTCATTGAGTTTAATACTCAACAAATTCCTCCATTAAACTCAAACTTTTTTTATTGTCTTTTGCACCATCGCCTTGAATTTTTCGAACATCTCAAATGTCTTGAATTTTTCCAACTCGAGAGGTTTTCGTACTCGATATTCGGCTTTCTTTTGAAAATATGTCATTGCTTGCTTGCCAAATACATAACTTTCACAAATCTTCTTAGTAAAATCAATGTGGGGTAGCTCATGCACGATTTCTTACGTTTCTAATTCTTTTAGCCCATCTTAATAAAAATATTCATATCGTAAGCGTCATAAGCTCGCTTTTCTATTGGTGCAAACGCGGGTGGAGCACAACGGAGATACTTCATTATAAGAAACACAACAGATTGGAAATGGACAAAATGAAGGTCTTGTTTGAGCCTTAAGCTCAACTTGCTCATAAAATGGAGTGGAAGATATTTTCTTATTTTATTTTTATTCAGTTCTTGATAATTTGGAGGCCAGTGTCGTGTCTTCTTCTGCTTTGCACATTCTTATCTCAAGCTCGACCTCTAAACATGGCTGATTTCCGTTTCCTAGTATACAATAATTATTAAAAAGTTGGGGTCTTCTCCCTTTCTTCCCCGTTCTCTCGTCCACCATGGAAGCTCTATCAAGCTTTCTACAGAGTCTTGCAAACACCATGGAACCTTTCTTCTCCTTTTTTCGCAGCTGCGTTGGCAGCGATTATTCAGATAAGGGGCTGTATTCCACAATAGCTGCAATTTTTTTCGCTCTTGTCTTTTCATGGCTGTTGTTGAAGTCGAAGAAGAAGAGCCTGAAACTACCGCCTGGCCCTCGCGGAGTACCCTTGCTCGGAAGCCTCCCTTTTCTCAACCCGGAGCTTCACTCCTACTTCGCCGATCTGGCTCGACTCTACGGTCCGATCATGAAACTCCGGCTCGGCAACAAGTTGGCCATAATTCTGAGCACTCCGGACATGGCGCGAGAAGTTCTCAAGGAACAGGACCTCACCTTTGCCAACCGTGACGTTCCAACTGTGGCTCGCACCGCCACCTACGGCGGCAGGGATATTGTGTGGACTCCGTACGGGCCAGAGTGGAGAATGTTAAGAAAAGTCTGCGTGGTCAAAATGCTCAGCAACACCACGTTAGACTCCGTCTATAAGCTCCGGCGAAAGGTGATCCGAGACACGGTGGGTGACTTCTACAACCGTTCCGGATCCCTGGTGAATGTCGGCGAGCAGTCGTTTTTGACCAGTCTGAACGTCATTACCACGATGATGTGGGGCGGCACCGTGAGCGGGAAAGATAGGGCAGCCATCGGAGCGGAGTTTAGACAGCTCGTATCGGAAATGACCGAATTGTTCGGAAAACCCAACATTTCCGACTTTTATCCCGGATTATCGCGGTTTGATCTGCAGGGTATGAGAAAGAAAATGACCAAGATTGCCGGACGGTTTGATAACATCTTCGAAACGATGATTAGTAAACGACGGAAGATTGAGAAAGAGGGCGGAGAAGACGACAAACAGAGTAATGACTTCCTGCAATTTTTGTTGAAGTTCATGGGGGAAGCTGATTCCAAGGTCCCTTTCACAATCACCCACCTCAAAGCTCTTTTCATGGTAATTTCGTCATCTCTCATACTTGATTGAGCGATTGACAACCTTCGAAACACTAAACACATGAACTGTTATGTTAGGACATGGTGGTCGGAGGGACAGATACGACGTCCAACACGGTAGAGTTTGCCATGGCAGAAATCATAAACAGCCCGGAGGTGATGGAGAAGGCTCAGCTGGAGCTTGACACAGTGATAGGAAAAGACAGAGTTGTCGAAGAATCAGACATGCACAGGCTTCCTTACTTGCAGGCCACCATGAAAGAATCTCTTCGCCTTCACCCCTCGATTCCTCTCTTAGTTCCCCGCACTCCGAGCGAAACTTCAACCGTTGGAGGCTACCAAGTGCCCGTAGGCTCGAGGGTTTTCGTGAACGTGTGGACGATCCAGAGGAGCCCCTCGATCTGGGAAGCTCCGCTGGAGTTCAAGCCGGAGAGGTTTTTGGACAGCGAGTGGGATTATAGCGGAAAGGACTTCAACTATTTCCCGTTCGGGTCTGGAAGAAGAATATGCCCAGGCGTCGTGATGGGGGAGAGAACCATGATGCATTTTCTGGCCACTCTTCTTCATTCGTTTGACTGGACGCTTGCTCCCGGAGAGAGGATGGATCTCACTGAAAAATTTGGAATTGTGCTGAAGAAGAAGACCCCTCTTCTTGCCATTCCAACGCCAAGACTGCCAGATCCAGCTCTGTACCAGTAATCGAATTCTAGGTCTATTTCGGGCCTACAAGTTTGACGACCAAGGCCATAAGTTTTTTACCTTCGATCGCAATAAATTATGACATAATAGTTGTCCACAAGGTAGAAGATTTTAGTAGTACTTTGTTTTCATTTAGTATCAAGTAACATCACAAAATTAATCACTTGGCTTGTCTCCTAACGTGCCAATTATTAGAGAATGTGCCTATCAATAAGAGGATTGTGCTAGTGTCACATACAAGTCTCACTATTGGACCTCAATGTTGATCTTTGCATGCTCCGAGGTTAAAAACTACTAAATATATTGTTGATTACGAGGGTGGAACTCATATCATTAGGAGTATGATAGGATCCTGTTCATTTATAGAACAAAAGATGATAAAACGTACACAATTTGGTAGACTTCAAAGGCTCTTTACCTCCATCTTTTGATCACTTCTCTAATGATATCCTACTTCATCCATCGTCCAATCTACTTATTAATTCTCTAACTCATAACCTCCCTTAACAACCACTAACTCCTATAAACTTCCACTAACTTTTTCTAACTTCTACTGACTACTATTAATTACAAAGTAGTTCATAACAAAGAGCACAGCCTCAAATTGCTTGAAAGAGTGGAATTTATATTTGATATACCTAGAGTTCCCAGTACAATGCGTTTTAAGTTATATAGTTAAAAAATCAATCAAAATTGTCACGCTCGAAGGAGGGTCTGACAGAAACGCCAGGTCAGATAACCAAATCAACCTTGGCAGACTCAGAAATCCGACCTAAAGACTATTAAAATTTGCGGAAATTTCTCTTACCAAAATATTCGAGGTCTATCCATCCAAAATGTTTTAAGTCATAGCATAAATAAATCATTATACAACCAAATCGAAAGAAATATTATTCAAATATGTCAACTCACAATTTCTTACATGTTACAACAAAGGAAAATAATAAAGAGATTCTTCCAAGAAATCTATACTAATTCCAAAATCGACTGCGAGCCTAGTAAAAGTATTGTCGATTGGGTGAGTGACAAACTCGTAAGTTACCTATATTTAAAGCATTCCGGTTAAAACTTAGATTTTAACCTTTATTTCCAAAAATCGCGATTTATTCTACATGATGCATGCATTTTGAAACTCAATCAAAATCATGCATATTTCGCCATTTCAAATCCCGGCTCCACAAGCCCAATGAAAACAAATCTATTTTCTTGGGAAAAACCCGGCCCATCGGGCCCCTGTGAGGTATTTAGAAAACTCGTCACATCGTAGGTAACTATACTACAAAATATCCTCACAGCCATACAAATCATCAAATACCGGTGAAAAAGGAGTGTCACACAAGGACCACTCCCGGCACACCAAAGAAAGATAGGCAAAGGGCAGTTAAAAACAAATGCAAGTAAGGGTTAGGGGATGCTCTCTCCTCTTGGGCGATTTTTGGGCGATTTTGGGAGAATATCTCGGTTTCGCTCTTTTTCGTTTCTAAGAGCCCGCTTCTTGCTGAAGTTCTTCTAGTATTCTCCCTGTCATCCTTTTCTTGCTGGTTCGCACTTGATTTGGTCCTCTTTCCGGCAGCCGGTAAGTTTCTTGGAGCTTATCTTTCGGGGTTTTCTATTTTTGGAGTTTCCTGGCTGTTTTCTCCATTTTTCCTGGTGGAATCCTCGCGCATCAAGTTTTCGCTTGGTTCTGTGTGTTTTCTACGTATTTTAAAGGTCTCTTTTTGGAGTTAAGTTGTGCTTTCTTCTCCGTTTTTCCCTGGTTTTTCCGGCGAGGGAGGTTTCCTCCCGATCTCCTCGGGAACTTAGCCCGGGCAGGTACTATTCGGGCTACAGTTGGGCAGCTGCCCTAATCTGGTGGGAGACCTGAGCTTGACACGTCATTCTCGGGATCTTCCTTTCTGGCGGGAAAACTCCCGTCAACAGCTGCCGGGCAATCTAATGCCGAAGAAACTAAAACACAAGGTTCAGTCCCCTCGGGACCAGCTAGTTGGGGCATCTGGTCCCAATGTAACGAAGGGTGACCAGCGTAAAGATTTGTCCATCCGGAACCATCTTGTTGGAACATCTAGTCCCAATGTTATGTTGCAAGATTCAACTTTTGAGGGAGTGTGTGCTCGGATTTCAGCTGTCACTCCTCCCCCGGACACCTTTGTGAGTGAGGGCGAGCTTGGCTGCTCCCGCCCGTCCACTCCCATTGGTTCGGATCATGAGGATGCGCACGCTCGTGAGTATGAATCGGTCTCCTACGCTGATATGGTCAAAAACAGCCGCAACGCTGAAAATGGTCTCCTGCTCTCTCACCGTGCCATGGAGGAAGAGGAAATCCAATTGATCCGATCCGAAGCCGTCGACGTGAATAAGTCGTTCGGCCACACCTTGGTTGGCTACTTCCCGAGTAGGCACCCGGGAAAAGAGGGTCTTAAGAAGCTTGTTCACGCATGGAATGTCCCCATCAAGGTTATCCCAAACATCCATGGCTGGATTCTATTTGTCTTTCAATCCGAACACGACTGTAAGAAGGTCCTCGCCCAAGGACCTTACTCTATTTATGGCAAGTCTCTTCTCCTCAAGGAGAAGCCTGAAGTCTTTGCCTTTGGTGACGAGCATATAAGTAAAGTTTCGGTTTGGGTCACGTTGCCTAGGCTCCCGATTGACTTCTGGAGCGCAACGATCCTTAGCAAAATCGGTTCCAAATTTGGGAATCCAATTATGACAGACAAGCTCACTAGGACCCTAGAGCGGGTTGCCTTTGCTCGCCTATTAATTGAAGTAGATCTTTCAATTGATCTCGTTAAGGAGGTCAAGCTTAGAGATTGTAAAGGCAACCTGATCGTTCAAAAGGTTGTCTATGAGTCGGTGCCGCTGTACTGTGCCGTTTGCCAAACAATTGGGCACGCAACATCCGCCTGCTTAGCAAGCGCTTCTCGGCTGGCCAGTCAGCGGTTGGACACTCCGTTCACCCTTGTTACCTCTCGAAAAAAAGGGCGAAATAAATTGAAGTTACTTTCTCAGCTTCCCAACACTGGTAGTGGGGGTAACTCCCCTCCTCCCTTATGATTTTTGCGGCGTGGAATATAAGGGGCTTCAATTCGCCCCTTAAGAAGGATGAGGTCTGTCGGCTCATCCTTCATTCTAACGTTGATATTATTAGCTTGCTGGAAACTAAGTCGGCTCCAGAAGTAATTTTGGATTTTGTTGCTAAGAGGCTCCCGGGTTGGAAATTCGCTACAAATTTTGATTCTCATCCCAACGGCCGAATAGCTATTTTGTGGAATGCTTCGAAGCTTGCGGTGGAGGTTAAAGATATCCAGCCGCAGGTTATTCATGCCCATGTTTTTTGCAACATATCCAGGGTGTTGGCTAACGTTTCGTTTGTCTATGGCCTGCATTCTATCATGGATAAAAGGCAGCTTTGGCAGAATCTTCTCAGCCAAAGCTTTAATGCTTCTCCTTGGCTGATTTTGGGAGATTTCAATGCGGTTCTCTCCCCAGATGAGAGGAGAAACAATGCAACTTGCTCCTTCCGGGAGATTAATGATTTTAGGGATTGCGCAGATGCTTTGGGTCTCTCTGACCTTCCATCCAAGGGCTCCTTTTTCACTTGGTCAAATGGTAGTGTCTGGTCCAAGTTGGACAGAGCCATGGCAAATAATGTCTAGATGCAGGATTTCCCCCCTTCCATTTCGACCTTCTTGCCCCCTATCCTCTCGGATCATTGCCCGTGCCTGGTTGAGATCCTTTCCCCGATCTCCCCGGGTCGGCTGCCTTGGAAATACTTTAATATGTGGTCAGAGCACGAGGACTTTGGCGCCCTAACAAAGTCCTGTTGGCAAATCCCGGTTGTTGGCACAAGCCAATTTATCTTTCGGCAAAAGCTTAAATCTGTTAAGCGTCGGCTCAAAGAGCTGAATAGCAAGCATTATTCTCATATTTCGGCTCGCGTCTTGCGTGCAAGAGAGGAGCTTGCTTCTGCCCAGGCCGACTTTCTTTCGGGCGTCTCGGCGGTTCAGCCTAGTTCACTATGCTGCCTTAGGGACTCGCTTTCTCGCCTTAGCCATGCTGAAAAGCTGTTCTTTCAGCAGAAGGCTAAGTGTAAGCAACTCATGTTGGGGGACAAGCCAACACGGTTTTTCCACTCTCGGGTCAAGTCGAACGCTAAAAGGAACTTTATTGCCTCAGTTGCTAAGCCGGATGGTTCCTTCACGGAATCCTTGGACGAAGTGGCAGAAGTTTTCATTAATCACTTCAAAGGCATCCTGGGGTCTCCTATTTCGGTCTCCCCTGTTGATCTAGACGTAATCAATTCCGGTCGTAGGCTCTCTCCGGATGCCTGTTCGAGGCTCATTGATCGGGTCTCTCAGGTTGAGATCCGTGAGGCATTGTTTCAAATTGATAACGACAAGGCGCCGGGTCCTGATGGCTTCTCTTCCAAGTTCTTTAAAGACACTTGGGAAACAACGGGCGAGGATTTTATTTTGGCGGTCCAGGAATTTTTCTCCTCCGGTCGCCTCCTCAAGGAATGGAGTCACTCCATTATTGCCTTGGTCCCTAAGGGGAAGGATGCGGTCTCCCCGAATGACTTCAGGCCGATTTCATGTTGCAACGTATTCTACAAGGTCATCACCAAGATTCTGGCTTGCCGCCTGTGTGCCACTCTTGGTGATATTATTGATCCGGCTCAAGCAGCGTATGTTAAGGGCAGAAATATGATTGAGAACATCCATCTTCTCCAAGAGATAATCAGAAAGTACAACATCAAGAAGGCATCGCCAAGATGTTTTATTAAGGTGGACATGACGAAGGCTTTCGACTCCGTGTCTTGGCCATTTCTTAGTAGCATGCTCCACGCCCTCGGCTTCCCTCCGAGGTTTGTTGCGTGGATCATGGAGTGTATTTCATCGGCTTCATATTCTGTCTCGCTCAATGGCAAGCTCCATGGGTTTTTCCATGGTGCTAAGGGGTTAAGGCAAGGGGACCCCCTCTCCCCCTTCCTCTTTGCTATTTGCTTGGAATATTTCTCAAGGCTATCTGTGAAGCACCTTCCTGGGTCCGGTTTCAATTTTCATCCCTTGTGTGATGATCTACGACTTTCGCACTTAGCCTTTGCGGATGATCTCATTCTCCTTGCTCGAGGGGACTTAGTTTCCATTCGTACAATCTTTGGCTGCCTTGTCGATTTTGGCAAAGCTTCGGGGCTCATCATGAATCCCCGCAAGACGGAGTTTTATTCAACTGGCATTTCTGCAGCGGATCTCTATGAAATTAAATGTTCCACACAGATCAAGCCTGGCTCTTTTCCTTTCCGCTACCTAGGGATTCCCCTATCCCCAAACAGGCTGCGGATTCATGAGTATGACCAGCTTATTGTGAAGCTTAGGGATGCGGTCAACTTGTGGAAGCAATGTTCTCTCTCCTTTGCTGGGCGGGTGGAGCTCATAAAGTCGATCCTTCAGGGTATCGAATGCTTTTGGCTCTCCGCCCTCAGCCTGCCATCTCTTGTTCGGAATAAAGTTACTCAAATCTGTCGGTCCTTCCTGTGGGGTTCCTCGGCCCCTAAGGTCGCTTGGACCCAATGTTGCCTCCCGAAAAGTGAGGGTGGCCTTGGCTTTCGCGATCTCCAAGCATGGAGCAGTGCTCACCTTTCTCGGGTCTTGTGGAATATCCAGGCTAAGCAAGACTCCCTTTGGGTCTGCTGGATTCACCAAGTGTATATGAAGACGGCAGATTTCTGGTCTTGGAAGCCTGGATATAGGGCTTCTCCGCTTATTAAAGCTATCTTAAGCATTCGTGATGGCCTTGTCTCAAGGCTTGGCTCCGTGGCCTTAGCGGAGGATACCCTTAAGAAATGGAAGGCAGCAAATCTTTCGGGTGGTCTAGGTGAAGTTTACAACTTCTTTAGGCCGGTGGCCCCACAGAAGCCTGTATTTCGCATCATTTGGAGCGGCCATCTGGTGCCTAAGTACTCCTTTGTATTATGGCTTGCTTTTCTTGGCAGGCTCATCCCTCGCTTGCATCCCCCCGTTCCAAGTAAATGTTTCTTTTGTTCTGATTTGGAAGAATCAAGTGCCCATCTATTTTTTGACTGCAAATCCACGAAGGAAATTTGGGCTGTGTGCAAGCAGAACTTTGGCATCCCTAAGCGTCTCTCGACTTTAGCCAGTGCTATCAAGTGGAGCATCAAGCTTACTAAGCTCAAGCGGCGAAGGGATGCTCGGGTTGTTCAAATGCTGTTGTCCACGTCCATATATTATATATGGGCAGCCCAGAACAAGAGAAAATTCGAGAATGATCTTGCCCCTCCTTCGCAGATCGCAAGACAAATTGAGCGGCAGGTGTTCAAGCAAATATACTGGCTTTTCCCAGGCGAGCTTTCCTGTTTGGATCCCCCCCCTAGGGGTTAGGCAGATCTCTTTCTGTCCCAAGTTTTTGGGCTATGTGTAAACATGTAAATGCCATCTTTTGTATACGGGGGGGTTGACTTTTGGAATAGCTAATGCTGCCTCATTTCGCTGCCCCCTCATGCTCTCTTGTAATCTTTCTTTGTCAATATAGTTTACTTAAAAAAAAAAAAAAAAAAAAGTTAGGCAAACGGCTCACCATCTCATGAGTCAGAAAGAAACCCGGTGCTGGTCCTCCCTGGGTACCAACCTTAACCACCCGGATCAAACCACATTGGCCTCAGCCAACTGTCATCCAAAGGTACCAAGGACAATCAGGAACCCGACCGTTAGCTACCCGGGTCAAACCACAACGACACACAGCCCGATGGGTACTAAGGACAATCAGCTAAGATGGTTCTGATCTCGGTCATCGTATCCAAACAAAATCCACATTTTATAAAACCAAATCCAGTTTTTAAATAAACGTGGAAATCCAAAACAACCCAATTCAATATCCATTTCCATCCAGATAGTTAAACAAATGAAATATCAATCATTTAAATCAAGTAAACTCGCAATATAAATCATACACTATCTGGATTATAAACATATGCAGTTTAAATCGTTTAAATTAAACTACATATCAATACTTGAAAACTGACGTGTGCCACGTCGTTTTGGGTGTCAACCACCAAAATATGGTTATTATCAACTTTAAATCATGCATCTAGATTTAATGCACAAAATACGAATAACTTACCTCTCTGAATATGTGCTTTTCCCTTGTTAATTTTTTCCCGCTCCGGGCTTGGTTCAATGTCGTTAAACTTCTCTGTAATATCTCATATACAGTGTATAAGAGAAGAGAAACAAAAACCGAGCGAAAAGACGAAAAAATGGGCCAAAACGCCCTGACAGCTGTGGTCCGGTTCAGCCAGACCGGTTCGGTTCAGTTCATCCGAACCGTTGACCGGTCAATGGTCAACATTGACGGGTCAACGTTTGAACGTTGACTGATCAATGTTTGACTCGGTCAACGTTTGAACGTTGACCGGTCAACTCTCGGGTCGGGTTAGTCCGACCCCGGCCCAGGTTTACCTGACGGGCACGCGACCCACACGTCCGTTTGCCGGAATTTACACTAAAGGATGATATAGACCCTTTTTGTGCATAGTGCTAGCGGAAACGAAGATTCTATCACATATTGAAGCTATGATCAGATGATTCGGATTTGTCTTATCCCAAATGATTACAAAATTATCTTCCTCGGTGGCTTATTATATTCTCGGCACATGATATAACAGCTGTGTCTGTGCGAGGAGACGTAGCCAGCAAGAAGAAGATGCGTAGTTTATAGTAATGCGACCAATTTAGCCATTTTTTTCAGTAAATTATGTTTTGAATTTATAATCCATGTGCTCAATAATGTCGATGCTTTCCATGATAATGGAATGGTAACTCCCAAGGCCCATCAGTTTCCTTTTAAAACGTCGTTTGAGAAGCGTTTTCACACCCACCATGGAAGCCATCACGAGCTTCGTACAGCGTCAAGTCAACTACTTCATCAGGCCTCTCTCTTCATCTTTTTTCTCTCGCATCTGGGTTGACAGCGATGACCCCTATGCGGGATTCTATTCCATAGTTGCTGCAATTGTTTCTGTTCTGCTGCTCTCATGGCTGTTGTTGAAGACGAAGAAGAAGAGTTCCAGATTACCACCAGGACCTCGAGGACTTCCCCTGGTCGGAAGTCTCCCTTTTCTTCACCCGGAGCTTCACTCTTACTTCGCCGATCTGGCTCGACTCTACGGCCCCATAATGAAGCTCCGGCTCGGCAACAAGTTGGGGATAATTATAAGCACCCCGGCCATGGCTCGTCAGGTTCTTAAGGATCAGGACTTGACCTTCGCCAACCGCGATGTTCCGACGGTGGCTCTCGCATCGGCCTACGGCGGCTCGGATATAGTGTGGTTACCATATGGGCCAGAGTGGAGAATGTTGAGGAAGGTCTGCGTTCTTAAAATGCTCAGTAACACGACGTTAGACTCGGTCTATGAACTCCGGCGAAAGGAGGTCCGAAACTTAGTGGGTTACTTTTACAGCCAGGCCGGATCCCAAGTGAACGTGGGCGAGCAGACATTTTTAACCATTCTGAACGTCATTACCAACATGTTGTGGGGTGGTACAGTGAGCGGGAAAGAGAGGGAAACCATCGGAGCCGAGTTTCGAGAGATTGTTTCGGAAATGACCGAATTATTGGGGAAACCCAACATTTCCGACTTCTTTCCTGGACTGTCGCGGTTTGATCTGCAGGGCATGACGAAGAAGATGGAAAAGCTGGTTAAAAGGTTTGATAAAATCTTTGAAGCCATGATTGGTCAACGGGGAAAGGTTGAGGAGGGTGAGGAAGATGAGAAACAGAATGATTTCCTGCAATACTTATTGAAGTTCATGAAGGAAGGTGACGCCAAGACACCGTTCACCATGACTCACCTCAAAGCTCTACTAATGGTTAGTCGTGCTAGCTGGGTTTCTTTCTCGAATTTTGGAGGAGAAATAGTTGTTATAAGATTATTACGTGCGTTTTCTTTTGATTATGTTAGGACATGGTGGTGGGAGGGACAGACACGTCGTCAAACACCATAGAGTTCGCCATGGCGGAAATCATGGGCAATCCAGAGGTGATGAAGAAGGTTCAACAAGAGCTAGATGCAGCCATAGGAAAAGACGCCATTGTTGAAGAAGCAGACATTCACAAGCTTCCATACTTGCAGGCCTGTATGAAAGAATCTCTTCGTCTACACCCGTCGCTTCCTCTCTTAGTTCCTCACTGTCCAAGCGCAACCAGCAGCGTTGGAGGCTACGAAATCCCCAAAGGGTGTCGGGTTTTCGTCAACGTGTGGGCCATCCAGCGGGACCCATTGAACTGGGAGAAGCCCTCGGAGTTCAACCCAGAAAGGTTCTTGAACAGTGAGTGGGACTACAGTGGAAATGACTTCCATTATTTTCCATTTGGATCGGGAAGAAGAATATGTGCAGGTATTGCAATGGCGGAGAGGAGCGTGGCCCATTTCCTCGCCACTTACTTTCATTCTTTTGACTGGAAACTTCTTCCCGGAGAGAAGATGGATCTGACGGAGAAATTCGGGATCGTGTTGAAGAAGAAGACTCCTCTCGTCGCTATCCCAACGCCTAGACTCTCAAATACTGCGTTATATCTGTAAACCAACACCATGTTTTGATCACAATCTACGACTGCGAGTATCAGTTAGTTTGTAGCGTAGATTTATCTTCTTCCGTATATGATAAAAGTGTTTCATAATTCATTTGACAGCATATGCAATCCTCCCAAATAAATACGAATTTAGAAAACTGTGTTTCTATAAAAAAAAATAAAAATAAAAATAAAATAAGGAAGCAAGAACAATTAATAGACTATTGTCATCTTTTCGTTTCATTTAGTTGATATTAAAAACAAAACTAAATTAAATAATAACTTTTAAACTATTTATTTATAAAAATTCACATAATAAGTTTTTGACTTTTCGTTACTAAAACGACCTAACTTCTTTCACAGTGCTTGAAACGACCTGAAACTTGAACCAATAGAAATTAGACATTCGTGATATAGAAATCCATAGGTTACACGTTAAATTTGATAATTGTTTCTCTTTTCAAAAATCAGTTTAAATCTATTATAAAAAATTAATGAGTGATTGATTTGAATACTCGATGGAAGACTTACGCGATTGCATTAGTTTAGGTACGTCTCTGTTGTATTCAAACTTCCAATCAAGATGCTGTGGCAGGCTTGCAAACATGCAGGTCTTTCTCCACGTTGGGAGGAAATTTGAGGGTGGGATTGCTCTCGAAGAAGTTGACGGGCTTCAGCAGAAGAAGGGTCTAGAAGAGGGTTTCATCGTCTACCAGGAAGAGTTCTTGTTTTCTTTATTCAGATCTGGTCAATAGATCTGGTTATAATTCTGTAAACGTTGTTAACTTGTGGATAATGGAATGTGCTTTGTTTCTTGCCGTGGATGTAAGGCAGCTGTCTTTAGCTGCCTGAACCACGTAATCTCGCTCGTTCATTTCTTATCTTCTCTTTACTGCATAAAACGACACCCACATAAACAAAACGTAACAATTGGTGCAGTGAACGTGAAGAAGTGTTAGAGTGCAGTAGACTAAAATTCAGTAATTAGAATAAGCAGAGGAATGAATGGCTAAATTTAAAGCCTCTATGTTTACTGGAAGTAACGACTTCAGCTTTGGAGGATTAAGATGCAAGCCTTGTTGGTCCACTAAGGTGCTGCACAAGCCATAAATGAAGGGACGTTTGCTAAGTTGAAAGAAACAGACAAGAACAAGGCAGAAGAGATCGAGGCTAAGGCGCACAGTGCTATATTATTATGCCTCGGAGATGAAGTCCTCCGAGAAGTAACTAAGGAGGATTCTGCTCTTAAGGTATGGATTAAACTCGAATCATTATATATGAAACGATTGCTTGCTAATCGTTTATTTGAAGAAAAAGCTATATAATATGGAATTGAATGATTCTACTAAAATTCGAAGGCATATTGATGAGTTTAATAAAGTGATATTTGACCTTAATAATATTGGAGTATCGGTGGAAGAAGAAGATCAAACAATTATTCTCTTGAGTTCTCTATCAAAGTTTTATGATAATTTCGTGGATACCATGCTGAATGAGAAACAAACATTGACGATGGATGAAGTAAAGGCAGCTTTGAACTCTGAATTAATGCAGCAGAAATCAAGTTCCACAGAGAATTCACATGGTGACAGTTTAATTGCTAGAGGTCGATCACAGTCTCGTGATTAGAAGTTTAAGAGAAATAAGAGCAGATCGAAATAAAAAACAACCAAGAGATGTTATTTTTGCAATAAGGAGTGGCATCTAAAACGTAAATGTTTTGAAAGAAAGAAGAAAATGGGGGAGAAGAAACCAAATCAAGGTGATGCCTCGGTGGTGTCCGAAGGTTATGATTCCTCGGAAGTCCTAGTGGCCTCGGAAAGGATTCAAGCGATTTATGGGTCTTTGATTCGGGTTGTTCTTTTCATATGACGCCAAAAAAAGACTAGTTCATCGATTTAAAATAATCTAAATGTGGACAAGTTCTCTTGGGAAATAATAAAACATGCAACATTGAAGGGGAAGGTTCTGTTCACATTATGATGTATGATGGATAGATTAGAACCTTACAAAATGTGCGGTATATTCCTCAACTAAAAAAGAATCTAATCTCTATTGGGATGTTGGACAAATCTGGCTGCTCTATTAAAGTTGATAATGCTTCTTTAAAGGTTACAAAAAGTGCTCTAATTGTTATGAAATGTGTTCTACAAAACGGGTTGTATATCCTGCAAGGTAAAATAGTGATCGGAGAGAGCTCTAAAGTGATTGAAAGGCATGGAAAGGAAACCGAGCTTTGGCGCAAAAGACTCGGACATATAAGCGAAAGGTGGCTTCTAGAATTACAAAAACAGAATTTGCTTAAGGGATGTAAATGAATAAATTTGAAGTTTTGTGAGAACTGTGTTCTCGGGAAAAGTACAAGGGTTAAATTGGGCTGATTAGTGCATACAACAGAATCAGTTCTAGATTATATACATTCAGATTTATGGAGCCCCGAGAAGATAACATCGTGGGGAGGAGCACATTATTTTCTCACGATAATTGATGATTTCTCTCGGAAACTTTGGTTTTATTGTTTAAAGTCAATGGATCAAGTTTTTTGTACATTTAAGACTTGAAAACATCTGGTTGAAAATGAAAAATGAAGAAAGATTAAAATTCTTAGAAAAGATAATGGAATGAAATTTCGCTCTAAAGAATTCGATAAATTTTGTGAAGCTGAAGGGATTCGAAGACACAAAACAGTTCGACTTACACCCCAACAAATTGGATTAGCGTAACGCATGAACCGAACCATCCTAGAACGGGTTCGGTGTATGCTATTAACAACTAATTTACTAAGGAAGTTTTGGGCGGAAGCTGCCAAAACAGCAGCTTATTTGATTAATTTAATCTCATCAACGACTTTAAATTTCAAAACACCTTTTGAGAAATGGTATGGGTACCCTCCTAAGTTGGATATACTTAAGGTTTTCGGGTGTCCAACATATTGTCACACTAAGCAAGACAAAACAGAACCAAGTGCTAGAAGATGTATTCTTCTAGGTTATCAAGAAGGGGTAAAAGGCTATCGGCTGTGGTATATAGAATCTAAAAAGTAGGTTTACTAATAAGCAGATATGTGGTATTTAAAGAAGATAGTTTCCCATTCAAAACATCATTACAAGTTCTTCCTAATAACAACTTAGCTCAGAAAAATAATATTGAGGTGGAGTTTTCAAATAAAAAGGATAATTCATATTAGTTTAAGCAAGTAAAATCAGAAGACAAAGAAGCTGAATATCGATCAGAAATTAACATTCAAAATGATTCGAAAATTGAAACTGAATCAGTTCAACCAGAAGTTGATTACCAACTAACAAAGGACAGAACCAAGAGAGTTATTAAACATATACAAAGGTTAGGATATGCAGATATACTTGCATATGCTCTTCAAGTCTCAGTAGATTTAAGAAATTCAGAACCAACTAGTTTAAAGGAAGCAGTTTCCAGACCCGACGCAAGGCAGTGGATTAATGCAATGAATGATGAGATTAATTCACTAATGAAGAATGAAACTTAGTCATTAGTTCCTAAACCAGAAGAAATTGATCTTCAAATTGAAAGAGGACATTAAGGGTGCAGCTCAACCAAAATACAAAGCAAGACTAGTTGCTAAGAGGTTTACTTAAAAACATGGAGTAGATTACACAGAGATATTTTCTCTGGTGGTAAAAAAGACATCTATTCGGATGTTTTTGTCACAAGTAGCAGTAAAAGACCTAGAGCTGTATCAAATGGATGTTAAAACATCATTCTTACATGAGGACATTGATGAAGAAATTTACATAAGTCAACCCGAAGGATATGTGGATAAAAAAAATGAAAACAAGGTATGTTTATTACACAAATCTCTTTATGGACTAAAACAATCACCTAGATTGTGGAATAAGAAATTTGATGCACATATAACAGCCATTGGGTTTACCAAAAGCAGTTACGATCACTGTGCTTATACTAAAAGACAAACAAGAACAGAATATCAGACTTATATACTTCTTTACATTGATGATATGCTAATTGCAGGATCAAATCAAGAAGTTCTAAATGAACTTAAAGGAAACTTGAGTTTGAAGTTCGAAATGAAAGACATGGGAGAAGCAAGGAACATACTGGGAATTGAAATTGTTAGAGATAGACCGCAAGGTATACTTACCTTATCTCAACAGAACTATCTTAAAAGGGTACTCCAGAGATTCAGCTTAAACAAACTGAAAGCGACAAAGACGCCATTGGGAGGACACTTCAATCTAAAGAAAGACCAATGTCTGAAGACAGAGGAAGACATAGTATTCATGCAAAAAATTCCCTATTCGAATCTAGTAGGAAGTATCATGTATGTCATGATTTGCCCAAGACCTGATTTAGCCTACCCAGTAAGCATGGTGAGTCGATTTATGTCAAATCGTGGGAGATAGCATTGACATGCTTTGAAGTGGGTTATGAGATGTACCATAAATATCTCAATTGTTTTGGAAAAATCAAAGACAAATACAGAAGATCTTCAAGGATATGTTAACTATGATTATGCAGGATGCAATGACTCTTCTAAGTCAATTTCTGGTTATATGTTTACTGATTATAGGAGGCTAATATGTTGGAAGGCCAGCCTACAAAGAACAGTTGCTCTATCAACAACAAAGGCTGAATATATTTAATCTTGTGAAGGGTTTAAAGAAGCATTATGGCTAAAAGGTCTAGCTACAGATTTGGGAGTAAAGAACAGTGCAATTACAGTGTACTGTGACAACCAAAGTTCGATACATTTGATGAAAAATCTGGCCTTTCATGACCAGACTAAACATATAAGCGTTAAGCATCATTTCATCAGAGATGTGATAGCTAGTTGAGAAATAAATATCTTTAAGGTATATACAAAAGACAATCTAGCTGATTTATTAACAAAGGTACTCAGGATTACTAAGTTTAAACATTGTTTAAACTTAGTACATGCGATAAACTAATAAAACTACCGAGGAGGAGAACAGAGAAGAAATACCGTTGCGGGTCAGAACAACCGTCAATGTGGAGATTGTAAGTAATTGACGCTTAGTCTGCCACCTAGATAGCAAAATACAAATTAGCTACAGAAGGAAAGCTGTAACTCCCACACTTTTTGTACATTATGATTGTGTAGTGTATATATATATGTTATTTATTTATTTTCACTTTGGATAATGATAATGTTGAATATGCTGAATTGTGATTGGATTACTAAGTGAGCAACCATGAATTTGAATAAAGTTAATGGTGACACCTCATGCTATTTAGTGTCACCTCCACCTTCTTTAGTTTCTTCAAATGTTTAAGTTAATTAGAGGGTTTCATTTACAGAGAAACCCACAAAATTCTTTAGCTTTTCTCCACATTTCTCTCTATCTTTGTGTTGCTTGAAAATGTATTCGCAAATTAACGCAAGTGCACGTATCGCAACGTAGTAATAAAAGTATTGATCCCACGAGGACAAGTCGATTTTCAATTCAGAGAATAAATTGCACAGTAAAAGAAATAAAATAAGAATCGTAACTTTATATATTCACAAAAAGAATTAAAGAATTAAATAATAAAGAATAAGTTTTTCATCATGATTTGGGATTTCATCTAATCTAAAGTGCATAAAGTAAATTGCAGAAAATAAAGTGCATAAAATAAAGTGCATAAAATAAAGTTGGTGGTCGAATTGAGAATTAGAATTAATCTCGAAAAGAATTAACTATGATTGACTTAAGCAAATCAACATAAAAAATCCAAACTTTGATTAAAACTAAATAGTTCTACACTAACTATCAAGAGTTCATAAAATTCACGGAAATTAAAACGAAAAGCAAGGGAGAGAATTTTGGTCATCGCCGTCGAAAGCCGTTGTTCTCACAGCCTCGTTCCCCCGCCGCCGTAGTCGTCGCCGCAAACCTCTTCTTCGGATTTACACCTGAAGCTTGATCGTGAATCCCGTTCTCCAATTTCACACACCCAATTCGTGGTGTTCACATTTCTTTAAGTAAGCTTCGTGCGGCTTGAGCAGATTTGAGAGGAGGTTGCGATTTGGAAGAAGATTTGGATAAATGTGGAAGGTGGTTGAGATAAGGAAAGATTTCCAAATCTTCAAAGATATTCTTGTTTCCAAATATGATTTTGAGTTGATTCTTCCTTTTTTTTCGTGATTCTTCCAGCCTTTATCTTCATTAATCTTCTGTAGTTGCCTGTAAATAAAAATCCCGTGATAATACAAAATATACGAAATATCGGATAAAATCACGTAAAAACAGCGTTACTGATGTTGTGGCATCCCCGCAGCATTATCCATAAAAATCCAATTATTTTCAGTTAAATCATTACTGATTCCTAGCAATTTTACTACTAAAACCTCGTGAATATTAAGTCTTTTTGAGACTTAACACTTTGGAAGATCAAGTGAAGATGTTTTGATGACTTAAAGATTTTGTGAAGAATTAGTGCATTTAAAGTGGGTTTAGTGTACTCTAGAAGTAAGAAAATGAAGAAAGGAGAGAACCTTCGACCCAAAAGGTTTTGGTTCGAGTTTCTCTGCTCTAAGGTATTCACTTCTACCCTAACATCATTTCTAAGCTGAGGGTAAGGTTCGTAATTGTAAAATTTGCATATTTGTGAAGTTTAATACAAAGTGATACAAAAATCGGACCATTATGAGCAGTTTTAGGATTAGGTATATAACATAAGTTTCGAGGTCTCAAATGATTTTGACGTCTTCTAATGAATTGAAATATACATCTTAAGGATTAAATAGGCACCTAATTTGTTTCACTCGGATAAGTAGAACTCAAGATATAGAATTTTGAAGTTTCTGTTTTATAGCAGTAACTTGAAAAGTTATAGTTTGGAACAGTTTGGGAAATTGACATTTATCAATGATTTATGATCGTCAAATGGATCCTACATGTTCTAATAATTTATATTAGACATCCTAAGGAGAATTATGCCACCTGAATCGAATTTATTGGATTGGTGTAGCTCGAGTTACAGCAGTTTAAAGTTACTACAAAACAAGACATTTTTTCAAGATTTTGAATTGTGTTCTCTTTTATTTTGTTAGGATTACCATATTGCTAAGTGGTGAAGGTTAAGTGATCAAGTGATTATATTGAAGCTAAGGATCTAAGGTAAGATTATGATGCGTGTGATTAAGTGAGACTACATTATAAAGATTAAAATTATTGTTTGTTAATGCTTTGATATACTAGACTGCTTGAGGTGTAATGCACAATTCACTGATCTCAATTCATTTGAGGGTTGTTTGTGTGCTTGGTTGACATTGTTTGTTAGAATCAAAGATATGATAAATGCATGTTTTGTTTATTAAGCATTGTACATGAATCATGCATCATGTTTTACTTAAAATAACGAAAATGAATTTCGCATGCATGATTTTCATAGACAACAGAACATGATACCAAGAAAGAACAAAGAAAGATTCATGAATCCATGTAACAGTTTGTTGTTGAGGAGGGATTTTGAATGGTTGTCTCACGTGGACGTCATAGTTAACCTCTCAATTTCTCATTATAGTTCGACTCACAATAATCTCATAACTTTAGTAACTAAAAAAAAAGAATGAATGTCACAATCGAAATGAAATTGCATAGTTTTACAAAAGTTTA
>QAOC01037146.1:0-10918 GCA_003255005.1 Begonia fuchsioides | reverse complement strand
AACTACCCGAAGGACTACCTCCAATCCGAGGAATTGAACACCACATTGACCTTCAACCGGGAGCTATCCTTCCAAATCGTCCCTCTTATCGACTTAATCCCAAAGAGGCCAAGGAATTACAAAAACAAGTCCAAGAGCTTCTTGAAAAGGGGCATATCCGTGAGTCAATGAGTCCTTGTTCGGTGCCAACACTTTTAGTACCAAAGAAGGATGGAAGTTTCCTAATGTGTATAGATAGCGGAGCCATCAACCAAATTACCATCAAGTACCGGTTTCCTATTCCTCGGTTAGAAGACCTTTTGGATGAGCTAAGTGGGGCCTCTTGTTTTTCGAAGGTGGATTTAAAGAGTGGTTACCATCAAATCCGAATGAAAGAAGGAGATGAGTGGAAGACGGCCTTCAAAACAAAGTATGGACTCTATGAGTGGATGGTCATGCCTTTTGGACTCTCTAATGCACCAAGCACCTTCATGAGGCTCATGCATTTTGTACTCAAAGACTTCCTTGGAGCATTTGTAGTGGTGTACTTTGACGATATTTTGGTGTATAGCCAAAATCTTCCCCATCACCGAGAGCATTTAAGGTTGTTATTTGACAAACTCTGAGAGTTCAAGCTTTATGGCCACTTGAAGAAATGTTCATTTGCGCAAGGGAAGGTGAAATTTTTGGGGTACATCATATCTAGTCAAGGCATGGAAGTAGATGGAGCCAAGGTAGAAGCAATTCGGGAATGGCCAATACCTAAAAACATCACGGAAGTTAGAAGTTTCCATGGACTTGCATCTTTCTACCATAGATTCATTAAAGGGTTTAGCTCCATCGTAGCCCCCTTGACCGATTGCACCAAGAAAGGGAAAGAGTTTGATTGGACTAAAGGTTGTCAATAGAGTTTTGAGCTCATCAAGCAAAGATTGTGTAATGCACCGGTACTTAGCCTCCTGGACTTTAACAAGGTATTCGAGATAGAATGTGATGCATCTGGAGTAGGGATTGGAGCCGTCCTCATGCAAGAAGGGAAACCCCTAGCCTTTTTTAGTGAAAAGTTAAAAGGAGCTATTCTTAACTATTCTACTTACGACAAGGAATTTTACGCGGTCATAAGGGCACTCGAGGTATGGCAACACTACCTTCTTTCTAAGGAGTTCATCATTCACTCGGATCACCAAGCATTAAGACATATCAAGAGCCAAGGAAAGCTGAACCGGAGACATGTCAAATGGGTAGAGTTCCTTGAAAGGTTTCCCTACATCATCAAGTACAAAAAGGGAGAAACAAACATGGTAGCCGATGCCTTATCAAGGAGGTATGTTTTATTATCCGAACTATCTACGAGATTTTTAGGGTTTGAATGGGTGAAGGACGCCTACAAAGGAGATCTAGACTTCGGGAAATGGTTTGACCTAGCTCAAAAAAAGGTGGATTGCGGGTATTATATCATGGAAGGCTTCTTGTTCAAAGGAGGAAAATTATGCATACCTAAAGGAAGCATTCGGGAATCACTTGTTAAGGAAGCACATAGTGGCGGTTTGGCTAGCCATTTTGGAGAAAAGAAGACTTTAGAGGTTCTAAAGGAAAATTTTTTTTGGCCACACTTATTCCGGGATGTGCACAACGAGTTGGAAAGGTGCATTACTTGCAAGAAATCCAAAAGCAGATTACTTCCCCATGGATTATACATGTCGTTACCCGTACCTAATCACCCTTGGACGGACGTTAGCATGGACTTCATACTCGGCCTCCCTCGAACATCAAGATCGAAGGATTCGATAATGGTGGTAGTGGACCGGTTTTCTAAGATGGTACATTTCATAGCTTGTGCCAAAACTAATGACGCATCCTATATAGCCGAGCTATACTTCAAGGAAGTGGTAAGATTGCATGGAGTTCCAAAAACCATCGTCTCGGATCGAGATACAAAATTTTTAAGTGCTTTTTGGAAGACTTTATGGTGAAGGGTCAGGACGAAACTACTTTTTAGTACCGCCTTCCATCCTCAAACCGATGGGAAAACAGAGGTGGTTAATCGTACTTTGGGTGGACTACTAAGAAACATTGTAAGTAAGAAGCTAACCGATTGGGATCTACAACTACCGTACGTGGAATTCGCTTACAACTGAAGCATACATAGCACGACTAAATTCAGCCCCTTTGAGGTAGTGTATGGATTCAACCCTCTCACCCCACTCGATCTTTTGCCGATTCCTTCCTCCGAAATCGTCAATCCCAGTGGGGCAAAGAAGGCAAAGTTAGTAAAGCAAATCCATGAACAGGTAACCGAGTCCATTAAAAAGGCTAATGAAAATTATGCAAAGTATGCAAACCGTGGGCGAAAAGAGGTGCACTTTAAGGTCAGAGACTTGGTGTGGCTACATTTAAAGAAGGAAAGATTCCCGAATCAACGAGGCTCCAAGTTAGCCCCTAGAGCCGATGGTCTGTTTAAAATTCTAGAGAAAATTAACCCCAACGCATACAAACTCGAACTTCCCGGAGAGTATGGAGTTTCGGCCACATTCAATGTTCAAGAATTAACTTCGTACATCCAAGATGACCGAGATGAAGATGAGCCACCACTGGATTTGAGGTCAAATCCTAAAGTACTCCGGGAGGATGACATGCCACGGGATGACACCATCCGATCCATCCCTCAAGGAGCTATCACCCGAACTCGCACTCGGGAATTTTCTAACAAATTTCTTCTTTTTGCAGGAGAAGAATTATCTAACTTCAAGANTTTGAGTTTAACTTATAACTTACCCAAATTGTTCATTTATCATAAAAAACAAAGCGGTTGGTTTAATTAACCTTTAAACCCAACAGGAAGGACGATAACGTTTCGGGAAACACCTCACCAACTCACATCAAAACCATGATGGAACCCGAGGAACCTCATCCAACAGATTAATACTACAAGGAGCAAGGAATAAAGGAGAAGCAACGTGGAATTGCGTTTGTTTCATTGGTTTTTAATTTTCATTTTCGGACTACTACAATCTCACGTGAAATTGCATGCACTCTCAATCACCATTTTTGGGAGGGCATTTTGGTCACAATTTTGAAACCATAATCAGCTATGGAGGAGCTTGGACGTGGAGGCTTTTGATTGGTCCATTTCATACAAACTTGGATCACCATCTTGGCAACCCTCGGCCACCGATTCCCATTGTGTTTCTTCGATTCAATTTTGTGTTTGTTCGTATTTTCTTTATTTAATCTCTCGTACCAGCCATGTAATTTCTCATATTTGAATTGAATAAGAGATTAAGTTCCTTTTCAATTGGAGTTTCTTCCTTTGATGTTTTCGAACATCCAAAGATTCGGTCTCCGATTCACCTTGAATAGGCCACCGAAAGACAATCCGGAGTTGATCGAATTTTTGAGCTAATTCGATTAATCCTTGCCTCAATTTTCCAACTTTCTTCAAGGATCTCAAGAGAAGTTGAGGGTCATTCAGCTCATCATCCATCCTTTGTTGATTTTACAATCAATATTCTTCAAAACCCTAATCCGTTCCCTAACCAAATCACCTCTCTATCCGAATTGATATCTTCCAATTCCTCCATCCAATTCCTCTAAATTTTTTAATAATTATCCCATATTCATCCCCCAATAATCCTTCAAAAATCCAGATCAAAACTCACTCTCAATCACAAGATTTGATCCCGTTTTCAACCACCAATCAGCATCCCGAAAATCCCGGAGTCACCTACCTTACCAATTCCATAACTCCTGATTCCACCGTCCATTACTTCTAAACTTTGGAGGAGATCATCCTCATTTATCCGCAAAGATCGCATTAAAATTTCAGATCGAAGCTCGCTCTCAAACGAGAGATCTGATTCGTCCATTCTCCTAACAATTTTTCTGAAAATTCTGGGATTCTCTCAGATTTCCACCTCTCTCGGTTTGACCTATCTTCACACCTAACCTAGAGCGTGTCATTTGGTATCAGAGCCTTTGATCATTTGGTAAAGTGTTTCAAATGCCTTGGACTTGGACATATTGCGGCTGAATGCCCAAACAAGCGAGTCATGATCATCAAAGAGGAGACTAACGAAGTTATTAGTGAAGATGAAGCTCGAGAAGCACAAATACTACCCTCGGACTCCGAAGAAGAAGAGGAGGAAGTTTGTCCAGCACAAAAGGGACCATTACTAATGGTCATCCGAAGGACTCTCACATCTCAAAACAAACTTGAAGATCTTCAAAGGGAGAACATATTTCATAGTCGATGTGCAATCCGAGGGAAAGTTTGTTCGATGATCATCGATGGAGGAAGTTGTGCCAATGTGGCATCCCAAGAGCTAGTGGATAAACTTGGGATTGAAACCATTCCCCACCCAAGGCCATACAAACTAAGGTGGTTGGATGACAAAAATGATGTGAAGGTGAACTCACAAGCAAAGATTGAATTCGAAATCGGAAAATACAAGGATAGCATCCTTTGTGATGTTGTCTCGATGTGTGCAAGCCACATATTATTGGGGAGGCCTTGGCAATACGATCGCAAGGTGACACATGATGGCTATACCAATCAATATACATTTAAATTCGGAGGAAGATCCATTAAGTTATTGCCACTAGATCCAGAGCAAGTTGTTCGAGATGAAGCCACACGGAAGGAGAATAAAATAAAAAACAGCATGTTCATGTCAAAGAAGGAATTATGGAAGTCAATCCTTAGTGGAGATCCGATGGTGCTTATTATATTCCGAGATCGAGTTGAAGAGTTAGGGGTGATACCCCCGGAGATTTCTAGCTTGCTAGAGAAATATCAAGATGTCTTTCCGGAAGAACTACCCGAAGGACTACCTCCAATCCGAGGAATTGAACACCACATTTACCTTCAACCGGGAGCTATCCTTCCAAATCGTCCCTCTTATCAACTTAATCCCGAAGAGGCCAAGGAATTACAAAAACAAGTCCAAGAGCTTCTTGAAAAGGGGCATATCCGTGAGTCAATGAGTCCTTGTTCGGTGCCAACACTTTTAGTACCAAAGAAGGATGGAAGTTTCCGAATGTGTATAGATAGCCGAGCCATCAACCAAATTACCATCAAGTACCGGTTTCCTATTCCTCGGTTAGAAGACCTTTTGGATGAGCTAAGTGGGGCCTCTTGTTTTTCGAAGGTGGATTTAAAGAGTGGTTACCATCAAATCCGAATGAAAGAAGGAGATGAGTGGAAGACGGCCTTCAAAACAAAGTATGGACTCTATGAGTGGATGGTCATGCCATTCGGACTCTCTAATGCACCAAGCACCTTCATGAGGCTCATGCATTTTGTACTCGAAAACTTCCTTGGAGCATTTGTAGTGGTGTACTTTGACGATATTTTGGTGTATAGCCAAAATCTTCCCCATCACCAAGAGCATTTAAGGTTGTTATTTGACAAACTCCGAGAGTTCAAGCTTTATGGCCACTTGAAGAAATGTTCATTTGCGCAAGGGAAGGTGAAATTTTTGGGGTACATCATATCTAGTCAAGGCATGGAAGTAGATGGAGCCAAGGTAGAAGCAATTCGGGAATGGCCAATACCTAAAAACATCACAGAAGTTAGAAGTTTCCATGGACTTGCATCTTTCTACCGTAGATTCATGAAAGGGTTTAGCTCCATCGTAGCCCCCTTGACCGATTGCACCAAGAAAGGGAAAGAGTTTGATTGGACTAAAGGTTGTCAATAGAGTTTTGAGCTCATCAAGCAAAGATTGTGTAATTGACCGGTACTTAGCCTCCCGGACTTTAACAAGGTATTCGAGATAGAATGTGATGCATCTGGAGTAGGGATTGGAGCCGTCCTCATGAAAGAAGGGAAACCCCTAGCCTTTTTTAGTGAAAAGTTAAAAGGAGCTATTCTTAACTATTCTACTTACGACAAGGAATTTTACGCGGTCATAAGGGCACTCGAGGTATGGCAACACTACCTTCTTTCTAAGGAGTTCATCATTCACTCGGATCACCAAGCATTAAGACATATCAAGAGCCAAGGAAAGCTGAACCGGAGACATGTCAAATGGGTAGAGTTCCTTGAAAGGTTTCCCTACATCATCAAGTACAAAAAGGGAGAAACAAACGTGGTAGCCGATGCCTTATCAAGGAGGTATGTTTTATTATCCGAACTATCTACGAGATTTTTAGGGTTTGAATGGGTGAAGGATGCCTACAAAGGAGATCTAGACTTCGGGAAATGGTTTGACCTAGCTCAAAAAAAGGTGGATTGTGGGTATTATATCATGGAAGGCTTCTTGTTCAAAGGAGGAAAATTATGCATACCTAAAGGAAGCATTCGGGAATCACTTGTTAAGGAAGCACATAGTGGCGGTTTGGCTAGCCATTTTGGAGAAAAGAAGACTTTAGAGGTTCTAAAGGAAAATTTTTTTTGGCCACACTTATTCCGGGATGTGCACAACGAGTTGGAAAGGTGCATTACTTGCAAGAAATCCAAAAGCCGATTACTTCCCCATGGATTATACATGCCGTTACCCGTACTCGGCCTCCCTCGAACATCAAGATCGAAGGATTCGATAATGGTGGTAGTGGACCGGTTTTCTAAGATGGTACATTTCATAGCTTCTGCCAAAACTAATGACGCATCCTATATAGCTGAGCTATACTTCAAGGAAGTGGTAAGATTGCATGGAGTTCCAAAAACCATTGTCTCGGATCGAGATACAAAATTTTTAAGTGCTTTTTGGAAGACTTTATGGCGAAGGGTCGGGACGAAACTACTTTTTAGTACCGCCTTCCATCCTCAAATCGATGGGAAAACAGAGGTGGTTAATCGTACTTTGGGTGGACTACTAAGAAGCATTGTAAGTAAGAAGCTAACCGATTGGGATCTACAACTACCGTACGTGGAATTTGCTTACAACCGAAGCATACATAGCACGACTAAATTCAGCCCCTTTGAGGTAGTGTATGGATTCAACCCTCTCACCCCACTCGATCTTTTTCCGATTCCTTCCTCTGAAATCGTCAATCCCAGCGGGGCAAAGAAGGCAAAGTTAGTAAAGCAAATCCATGAACAGGTAACCGAGTCCATTAAAAAGGCTAATGAAAATTATGCAAAGTATGCAAACCGTGGGCGAAAAGAGGTGCACTTTAAGGTCGGAGACTTGGTGTGGCTACATTTAAAGAAGGAAAGATTCCCGAATCAACGGGGCTCCAAGTTAGCCTCTAGAGCCGATGGTCCGTTTAAATTCTAGAGAAAATTAACCCCAACGCATACAAACTCGAACTTCCTGGAGAGTATGGAGTTTCGGCCACATTCAATGTTCAAGAATTAACTCCGTACATCCAAGATGACCGAGATGAAGACGAGCCACCACTGGATTTGAGGTCAAATCCTAAAGTACTCTGGGAGGATGACATGCCACGGGATGACACCATCCGATCCATCCCTCAAGGAGCTATCACCCGAACTCACGCTCGGGAATTTTCTAACAAATTTCTTCTTTTTGCAGGAGAAGAATTATCTAACTTCAAGATACCACCGCCTTTGGAACACGACATACAAAAAGCATTTCATTCAATTACTTGGAAGGACGATAACGGTTCGGGAAACACCTCACCAACTCACATCAAAACCATGATGGAACCCGAGGAACCTCATCCAACAGATTAATACTACAAGGAGCAAGGAATAAAGGAGAAGCAACGTGGAATTGCTTTCGTTTCATTGGTTTTTAATTTTCATTTTCGGACTACTACAATCTCACGTGAAATTGCATGGCATGCATGAGGAGTTAATCACTCTCAATCACCGTTTTTGGGAGGGCATTTTGGTCACAATTTTGAAACCATAATCAGCTATGGAGGAGCTTGGACGTGGAGGCTTTTGATTGGTCCATTTCATACAAACTTGGATCACCATCTTGGCAACCCTCGGCCACCGATTCCCATTGTGTTTCTTCGATTCAATTTTGTGTTTGTTCGTATTTTCTTTATTTAATCTCTCGTACCAGCCATGTAATTTCTCAGATTTGAATTGAATAAGAGATTAAGTTCTTTTTCAATTGGAGTTTCTTCCTTTGGTGTTTTCGAACATCCAAAGATTCGGTCTCCGATTCACCTTGAATCGGCCACCGAAAGACAATCCGGAGTTGATCGAATTTCCGAGCTAATTCGATTAATCCTTGCCTCAATTTTACAACCTTCTTCAAGGATCTCAAGAGAAGTTGAGGGTCATTCAGCTCATCATCCATCCTTTGTTGATTTTACAATCAATATCCTTCAAAACCCTAATCTGTTCCCTAACCAAATCACCTCTCTATCCGAATTGATATCTTCCAATTCCTCCATCCAATTCCTGTAAATGTTTGAAGAATTATCCCATATTCATCCCCCAATAATCCTTCAAAAGTCCAGATCAAAACTCACTCTCAATCACAAGATTTGATCTCGTTTTCAACCACCAATCAGCATCCCGGCAATCCCGGAGTCACCTACCTTACCAATTCCATAAATCCCGATTCCACCGTCCATTACTTCTAAAATTTGGAGGAGATCATCCTCATTTATCTCCAAAGGTCTCATAAAAATTTCAGATCGAAGCTCGCTCTCAAACGAGAGATCTGATTCGCCCATTCTCCTAACAATTTTTCCGAAAATTCTGGGATTCTCTCAGATTTCCACCTCTCTCGGTTTGACCTATCTTCACACCTAACCTAAAGCGTATCAGTTGGCTTTTGGCTGTCACTTGTTTTGTGTCCTCTCTTTCCTGAACACCTCCACAACTATTGGAGCGTGTCACATACTAAGCACGAGGAGCTTGCTTAAGACCATAAAGAGCTTTATGAAGCTTATAAACGTGGTCTGCATTGTCAAACGCTTCAAAGCCCATAGGTTACTCCACATAGACTTCTTCCATTATGTAACCATTTATTAAGGCACTCTTAACGTCCATTTGAAATAGAGTGAAATTTTTCTGGCACACATAGGCAAGTACCATGCGAATTGACTCTATTCGTGCTACTGGTGCAAAAGTTTTTTCAAAATCTATCCCCTCTTCTTGATTGTATCCTTTTGCAACCAATCTGGCCTTTTTTCTAATGACAACACCATGTTCATCTAGTTTATTCCTGAATACCCATTTAGTTCCAATGATGCTGCGATCATTAGGCCTAGGAACTAACTCTCATACTTAGTTCTCTCAAATTGATTTAGTTCCTCTTGCATGGCCATTATCCAATTTTCATCCAATATGGCCTCATTAAATTTCTTAGGCTCCACTTGAGAAATAAATGCTACATTAGCACACAAGTTCCTAAGGGAGGCTCTAGTTTTGACGCCCAATGAGGGATCACCAACCGCATCTTCTAATGGATTGTGTTTGGAGTATCTCCATTCCTTAGGAAGATCTCTAATAGGGTTTAAGGCTTATGGATTAGGACTTAGGGCTTAGAGTTTAGGGTTTCTTGCTTAGTGCTTAGGGCTTAGAGCTTTGGGCTTACGATTTTTACCTTAGGGCTTTGGGCTTAGATCTTAGGTGTATTGGCTTCTTACTTAGGGTTTTGGGCATAGGGTTTAGGGCTTTGGATTAAACCTTTAGGCTTACTGTGAAGGGGCAAGGGGTAAGGGCCTACGACTTTGAGGTTATAGCTTTGTGCTTGGGTTCAAGTTTTAGGGCTTGGGTGTTTGGGCTTAGGGCTTCTGTGCTTTGGGTGAGTGTTTAAGGCTTAGAATTGAGGGCAGAGGGCTTAGGTATTAGGGCATCAGACTTAGGGCTTAGGCCACAAGGCTTCAAGGTAACACTTAGTGTTTAGGGTTTCTAGATTAAGGATCTTATGCTTAGTTCTTTATGCTTAGGTGGTAGGGCTTAGGGCTTTAATCTTAACATTTAGGGCTTTGGGCTTTTTTCTAAGGCCTTTGGGCTTAAGACCTAGGGTTTAGGGCTCTTTAGGCTTAGCCCCCCAGGGCTTATGGCTTAGGGCTTTTGGTTAAGTGCTTAGGCCTTTGACTTTGATCTTAGGGCTTAGGCCTTAGGGATTTGGTCTTAGGGCTTAGGCCTTCTAGCTTAGGACTTAGGCTGGGGTGTAGGGCTAAGGTGTTAGAGCTAGGGCTTTGGTCTTAGGGCTTAGGGTTTAGGGTATAGGGATATGTGCTAAGGCTAAGGTTTTTAGGATTTGAGTTTTAGGCCTACGGCTTATGGCTTAGGTGTTAGGGCTTGTGGCTTAGGCATAAGGTCTTCTGGATTAGTGCCTAGGGCTTACGGGCTAGGCCCTTAAGCTTAGTGTTTTTGGCTTATGTCTTGGGGCTTATGGCTTAGCGCTTTGGGCGTAGGGCTTTAAGCTTAGGATTTAGAGCTTTGGGCTTAGGTATTTGGGCTTAGGTATTTGGGCTTAGGGCTAAGGCTTTGGGGCATTAGGCCTTTTGGGAAGGTTTTTAGGCTTCGCTCTTTTGTGTCAAGGCTTAGAAATTAGGGCTAAGGGCTTAGTTATTAGGGCTTTATATGTATGGATTAGGGTTATGGGCTTAGGCCATAAGGCTTTGTGCTTAGCACTTTTGGCTTAAGTGATAGGGCTTAGGGCTTCAGGCTTAAGGATTAGGGCTTGGGGCTTTGAACTAATAGTTTAGGGCTTTGGGCTTTTGGCTTAGGGCCTAGGGCTTTGGGCTTTGTGCTTAGGGCTGAGTTTTTAGGTTTAGGGCTTAAGGATACAAGATTATTTCTTTAAGGTTATGGGCTATGGCTTATTGGTTTGGTTAGTTTCTAGGGCATAGGACATTGGTCTTCGGTTTTGGTATTAGGGCTGAGCGCTTTGGTATTGGGGTTTAGGGATTTAGGCTAACTGTTTTTGGCTTAGGGCTTTGGGATTTTAGGCTATGGTCTTAAAACTTTGGCTATAATTTTTTGGATTAGGACCTAGGGATAGGGTTTAGAGTAGTTATGTAACATCCCTCATTTTAACATAAAATTTTTCATTTT